>LR539441.1:28856-74810 GCA_900536315.3 Caenorhabditis becei | reverse complement strand
CTTATCAGGGCTCGCGGAGCCCGACTGATAGGGAGCTGTGACTCAACTCGGTGCACATGGACTACAGTAGTCCCCTACTACCTACCCATAAAATATCTAAGCTCTAACTTCCTTCTAAGACCCTAAGGCACGGCCAGTTATACCCCAGGTCGACTCTTACAGAGAACGGGTTATATTTCAGTTCAACTTGCCTAAAAGTGATCTGATAACAATATAGCTTGAACTGTTGATAAATTGATAAAATAGTCCGACTGATAAGAAGATAAGGATCAATCTAGTAACAACTCTGGTCCAACTATGACCCATCTAGCTCAAGTATAAATCAACATTTTGAAAAATCACTTTTTTGAAAAAAATCATTTTCCAGTGTAACTTGCCTAAAAGTGATCTGATAACAATGTAGCTTGAGATATTGACAAACTGATAACATATCCTGACTGATAAAAAGATAACGATCAATCTAGTACCAATCATGATCCAACTATAACCCCATCTAGCTCAACTATGAATCAAATTTTTGAAAAATCAGTTTTTCTGCTACAATCTTGCCAAATTCGTCTAATCAATCGATTTACTGATAACTGATAATCAAATCCCCTAATTTCCCATAAAAATTCAAATCCATTTCAGTTCTCGCCCATCCTCCGTCAAAACGGCGCGTCGTTTCGACCGTGGAATCGACGGTTGTGTCGGAATGGATCCACTGGAGATCAACTGGAGTGTGTCCCAACTGAAGACATTGTTCCAGGACACCAAGGCGCCGGCAATCGATACTGTGTACAATGGATAGAATAGAAAGTGCGCTCCAATGATAAATTTCCAAAAATTCCCAAAAAATCCAAATTTCTCTCCATTTCTCATTGGAGCGCACTTGCATGTTAACTCAAATTTTCAAAATGTTCCATATCCGCACATTCCTCTCTGCACCAAGTGCGCTCCACTGCACTTTCACCAATTCTCTTCAAAAAATCGATATTTTCAATAAAAAAATACGAAAAAAGCAGTGAAAAATCACAAAAAATCGCGAAAATCAAAGAAAGGGGGGTATCACAGGGCGGAAAAATTTTTGAAAAAAAAATAAATTTTTTCAAAAATAATTCCATAGTTACATGAAAATCGGGTTAGCGGGAAGTTTGAATTTTTCAAAAAATTGAAAAAAAAATCGAGAATTTTAGTGAGAATTTAGTGACTAGCAAGAAAAAAAGGGGCGTGGCTTCCAGGGGAAGAAAAATCAATCGATAATACGAAAAATCGATAATTGTGAAAAATAGGCGAAAAAAAGAGATCAGTGGTTAGAAAAAATCGGGAAAAATTGTAGAATATCGATTTTTCAGTAAATTGCTCATAAATCGAAAAAGGGCTCAATTGAGCTTCGTCGCCCACTTCAGATCGTCTTCACGTGGCTGCATTCCGGTCAACGTCGTCACCGCCCACTCCATTTTACGCCAGAATCCTGAAAAAAAGGAAATTTGAAAACTTTTCAAAAATCCAGGATTACTGTAGCTAAAATTATTACCGAATTCCCAAAAAATCGAAAAAACCATTTTGGATATAAATTGAAAAAAATTAATTTTCGAAAAAAATTTTTTTTTTAATTTCAATTTTTTTTTTGAAAATTCCGGTTACTGTACCTAGGCACCGCAACGAGTTTGGTCAAACTCGATATTTTTGTCTGATTTTTGTTGGAATGTGTTTGTATACTTGATAGTAGTACGCCCGAAAATTTTTATCCAAAAATATCAATTGGTTCCTGAGTTAGAGCCGTTTTAGTGCGCGCCGCATTAGCATTAAAGTTCTGGCGGGCGGCGAGGGGGCGGGGCTTCGCTGAAGACCAAGATGGTTAGAAACTGACACCAAACGGAGGGATAGGCGATATTTTGTGCGCTGAAATTCTTGAAATGTTCGAGTAACTCGAAAAAAAAGTTTTGGCTGAAAACAGGCCGCAAAAATATTGAACCCTCGTCGACCGACTGCAAAACGGGCGCGCAAACGCCTGCGCCACGCGAACAACAATGCCAGCGCTCACACAGTGCCAAGATATCGGCGGGTAAAAGCAGCCGCGCGCCCGCTTGTGTCGACATAGAATTTCAGTGGTTTGAGACCGAAATTTTTCTGAAATTTGAATTTTTCACTATGCGCGCAGGGGATATCCGATGAACTTTCGAAGTAGATTTGTAGCAAATTCAACGGAGAAATGCAAATAGGTGTCTTCGACCTGTAACTGCCCGAAATATTCGAAAAACCGCTAACACATGGGATGTCGCTTCCGAAAAGGTGGACAGAAACATATTGAGAGAGCTCCAAATGCTCCAAAAATTTATAGGTGCTATCTCGAAAGGTAGTTTTATCGATTTAGACAATAAAAAAGATAGGTCATCGCTGAAAATTTTTCACAATTTTTCATTAAAGTTGAAACGCATTTTTCACCCCACGCGCAGCCTCAATTGTCTGTTTTGACCAAAAAATCGTATTCTACAGTATCTAAAGCATCAAATTCATATGTTTTTGGGGGTGTCTTCAACCTGGAACAGCCCAAAATGGTCAAAAAACTGTCGGTCATTTTGGTTTTTCGCTCCGCAAGTGAAAACTAAGCTTTTTCTGATAACACTGATATCACCAGTCGATTCTACGTCAAAAGTTACATGTAGTAAACCGGTTTCGAGAATGGTCCGGTACCCTCCAGCCCCGGTACGGACCCTGAAAGGCGCAAAATCAAAATCGCCAGAAAAAATCGCAGGCCACGCCCCCTCCACTTTGCGGTGCCTAACTGTACCTTGAAAAATTTACGAAATCTCACGGAAAAATTTAGAAAAAAGCAGAAAAATTCATTAATCGATTTTCTGACCCACCTAAGTATTCCAGGGGCCAGTTGAGCCATCCGGTCGTGATACAGTAGTAGCAGGCGTGCGGCGAGATGTGATGGATCTGGAAATTGGAAAAATCACAGAAAGTTCTAGAAAATTTTAGGAAAATTTAGAAAAATTAATAAAAATCAGGGAAAATCGCTGAAATATCGGGAAAATTCCAGAGAATCAAATTTTCAAAACTTTTTTTTCGAAAAACGAAAAAATCCCCACCTTGTGATGACTTCTTGGCAGGATGATGTGGGCTTTTTGCAGGAACACAACCCATTTCGAGAGTCCAAAGTACGTGTGAGACCATTTGTGAATCTGCAAAAAATGAAAAGGGGATATAGAAGAAAAACTGGGAATATATTATTGGCGTCCCGCGACGAGTCACCTGATGGGTCTCGCCACGAAATGGTTTCTGGCTGAAATACGGCTTTTGGACAAGGGTTTGACACTTTTTCTGATGGAAATGTGTAAAAAGGCATGTCTTCAATCATTTCCAACCAAATTCCAGCAGTTTCCACCAATTTTCAGTACAAAAACGCGAATTTTTGGAAATTTCGCTTTTTTTACGAAAAACACCTCATTTTCACTGAAAATCGGTGGAAACTGCTTAAATTTGGTTGGAAATGATTGAATACATGTCATTTTACCCATTTTCATCAGAAAAAGTGTCAAAAACTTGTCCAGAAGCCGTATTTCAGTCATAAACCATTTTCGTGGCGAGACCCACCAGGTGACTCGTCGCGGGATGGCAGTAATATCCTTCTAGAAAATTTTTTCTGAATCCAAAAAAAAATTGAAAAATTCCAGAGCCCTTCAAAAATATTCCTCTTCCTTTTTCCTCTTTCAAAATTTTTTTTTAATTCCAAAAAATTCCGAAAAAAATTTCAAAAAAATTCCAGATGCATCCCTCTCCACTGCTCCTATTCTTCCTTCTTTCCCTATGTACCGCCTATTCGTTGCGAGACCCATCCTCTCAAAATACCGACGAAGAGGGTCCACCGGAGGGCCCCCGACGTCGTCGGATGATGTCTCCAGAAGACCAGCAAATAGTGGACTTCTACATGGACAAACTGAACAAACTGGCCGATGATAAGCATCCCGAGGTACCCGATTATCGATTGATTCTTGTGTTTCGTCGAAAAATGGTGATAAAGGGGCAGTGATAAGGTGATCTCGACACGGTTTCCAAAGTGTCTGCGTCTCTCGCATTCGCACACTGTCTCGCTGGAAACAGGTTTTCCGAGGGGGTATTCTTCTCGACATTTCGCCATTTTCAAACTGATTTATTATTGTGTCTTTTGGGGGAAAATGGACAGTGATAAGTGATAAGAAGGGATGGTGATTCAGATCAAAACGAATCAATTGGTGATTACTGTGACATGATGGATTGGAGGGGTACTGTAGGAGTACTGTGGGAATGAAAAAAAGGATGATCACCTTATCACTGATAAACAGAAAAATTTGAAAAAAAAATTTCTCTGGATTACTGTAATTGAGAACCCAAAATTTATTGGAACAATTCCCAAATTTTCAAAAAAAATTGTAAAAACTGAAATTCGTATTCAAAATTTCAAATTGGCGCGCACGATATCTCGCAGCGAAAACTACAGTAAGATTTGCATAAAAATCAATAATTTACACGAAAATTACTGAAAAATGCAAATCTTACGGTAGTTTTCGCTGCGAGATATCTTGCGCGCGAAATTTGAAATTTTGAATGCAAATTGCAGTTTTTCTGATTTTTTTTTGAAAATTTGGGAATTGTCCCAATAAATTCTGGGTTACTGTAGCTGAATTACAGTAATCTTGATTTTTTTTTAAAACATTTCAAAATGACAAAATTCCACTCAAAAAAATTGAAAGAAATTTTAAAATTTTTGGATTACTGTACCTAAAATTTCAGTTCCAAAAAAATTATCTAAAAAATCAAACATTTTCTCACAATGAAACCGAAAAAATCTAGTTCAACAAATTTTTGAAAAATTTTTGAAATAGTAAAAAAAAAATTTTTTTGAATTTTTTTTTTGAAAAATTTTGAAAAAAAAAATTTCAGCCATTTTTGGGTTACTGTAATTTCAATTTATAATTTAAAAAAAAATGAATAAATTCAAGCCTGGGCCTAAAACATTTCAGAAAATATTAAAAACAGAAAAAAAATTTATATGATTTTTTTCATTGAATTTTTGGAATTTTTTTTCACAAAAATTTTTCAAATTTTCATTTTCCCTAAATTTTGTTCAAATTCTCTGTAAATTTCCAAAAAATCAATAATCTCCCTTATTTTCAGACCCTCCAAATCCAAGACACCCCCTCCGAACTGAAATCCTGGACCGCCCGTCAAAAAGACAGTGTACTGAATCCAGAAGAACAGGGAAATTTTTTCCAAGGAGACATTGTTCTGTTCCCCGAACAGGCAAAGGCCCTATACGAACAGGCACTGGTGGAGGGTAAGTACGCTCTACCGAACTAGCTGGGAATGTTGCGAAATCCTTGAAAATCAGATGAAATTCGCTGAAAATTGGCCAAAAATTGGTGAAAAAATGTCAAAAAGTCATGAAAAACCACATTTTTAGGACAAAAATTACAAAAATTCCAAGAAAATCTCAAAATTTTCAGGTAAAACCAGAGTAAAACGCAAGTTTATTGGATCAAATTTACGACGATGGGATGCGAGTAAACCGATTATTTATGCGTTTGATGGAAGTCATAGTGAGTTGGGAAAGAGGGGAAAAAACAATTTAACTTTACTGTTTCAAAATTTTTAAAAATTTTTTTGGGAAATTGGGGAGATTGATGCTGCAGTTGTAATTTGATGGAAATCAGAAAAAATAATCAAAAAAAATTATTGCCGATGGGTCTCGCCACGAAAATGGTTTTTGGCGGAAATACGGCTTCTGGACAAGGTTTTGACACTTTTATGATGAAAATGGGTGAATTCAATCATTTCCCACCAAATTCCCTCAGTTTCCTCCAATTTTTAACGAAAATGAGGTGTTTTTGGTAAAAAGCGGCAAAATACCCAAAAATGCATGTTTTTGTACTGAAAATTGGTGGAAACTGCTGGAATTTGGTTGGAAATGATTGAAATCGTCTCATCCTACCCGTTTTCATCACAAAAAGTGTCAAAACCTTGTCCAGAAGGCGTACTTCAGCCAGAAACCATTTTCGTGGCGAGACCCAACAGGTGACTCGCCGCGGGACGCCAATAATAGCTGTTTCTAAATTTTTTCAAACTACTGCAGAATTCAGTTTTATTTGATCAAAAATGGATTGAATAACGAAAATAATTAGAGTTCCTATTTGTTTTCTGAAAATTGACGTCCTTTGAAAATTAATCACTTTTTTGTTATTTCGGAAAAATTTTTTTTTACTGCTTCAAAAAAATTGGAAAATTTGGAATTGTTAGCAAATACAGTGTGTTTTAGTTATAATTTCCTAAAAAATCCGAAATTTTTTTAAAAGTAAAAATTATTACTGAATCTCAGTTTTTGCTCTATTGTGACCGTAGTAAACGACAAATAATTTTTTTCGGTTACGAAAAAATTTTTTTTGAATGTAAGTTCAAAAAAAATCAGTATTTCAAATGCTCTGTCAGAATTCAGAAAAAATACAAAAAATTCAATTTCAAAAAAAAATTTTTTTTTATTTCACAAAAACTGTAAATCAAAATATTTTTTATATCTTACAAATTTATTTTTTCATTTTCAATGAAAACATTGGAAAAAAATAAAATTGATAAAAAACAATTTTCAAGCAATAAAATTTAAAAAATAAAATTTCCGGTGTAAAAAAAATTTCAAAAAAAAAAATTCAAAATCTGGTTGAAAAATGTTCAAATTTCATATAAAAAACAAGATTTTTCAAGATTTTTAAATTTTTTAACAAAAAAACCAAAAATCCCATAAAAACTTCCAGCCCAACGCGAACAACGAATAATCGAACTGGCCCTGGAACACTGGCACAACATCACCTGTCTAAATTTCCAACGGAATGACCAAGCGAATTCCGGCAATCGTATAGTATTCACAGATGTGGACGGATGTGCTTCGAACGTCGGAAGACACCCTCTCGGCGAGGAACAACTCGTTTCCCTTGCTCCAGAATGCATTCGTCTCGGAGTCATTGCTCATGAAGTGGCACATGCCCTTGGCTTCTGGCATGAACAATCCAGACCAGATCGTGATCAGTTTGTCACTGTTCGCTGGGAAAATATTGATAAGGATTCGAAGGGACAATTCCTGAAAGAAGACCCTGATGATGTGGATAATGCGGGCGTACCGTATGATTACGGTAGCATTATGCATTATCGATCCAAGGCATTCTCGAAATTTGATGATTTGTACACGATTAGCACGTTTGTCACGGATTATCAGAAGACTATTGGTGAGTATGATAACCTTATCACTGATAAACTGGAGCATTTGAAAAAAAAAACGATATCCAATATGAAATTTCGAAATTGGCGCCCAAGATATCTCACAGCGAAAAGTACAGTATGATGTTAATTTTTCAGAGATTAGAAAACACGAAAAATGCAATAATTTACATGAAAATAATTGGAAAATGCAAATCTTACTGTAGTTTTCGCTGTGAGATATCGAGTGAGAGAATTTGAAATGTTCAATGCAAATTTCAATTTTTTTGATGCAATGAAAACAGAAATTTCAGAATTTTTTTAGAATTTTGATTTTTCGCAATAGAGCGCACTTACTATCCTTCATTTTCAAAATTTTTAAATTTTAAAAATTTGTTTGATTTTTCTGAAAATTAGCAATAGAGCGCATTTTCACTTTTTTTCCCCGAAACCAAAAAAAATTATAATTTTTCCAGAAAAAATTCAAATTTTACAACGAAAAAAAAATTTTATTTTGAAAATTTTGTCATTAGCGCGCACTTACATTTTGTTTTTTGTTTTTCATTTTTTTCCAAAATTGACAATAGAGCACACTTGCTTATTTAAAAAATCGAAGTTTTTTTTCTAGAAAATTTCCTTTTTTATTTTTTATTTTTTTCCGAGTTTCAAAAAAAATTAAAATTTTTTTAAATTTACATTTATTCACTAAAGATATGATTTTTAGTATCACGAAAAATCCGAATTTTACAAGAATTCAAAAAAAAAATTTCAGTTTCAAAAAGATTTCAAAAATTTTTTGAATTTTCATATTTTTGGTGACGAGATTTCATTACTAGAAACACGAAAAAATTAATCAATCAATAATTGAAAGGCCTCTTTTTTCATATCCAACCTTTGTTAAATTCCAGGCCAACATGACTAATTCACAAAAAAACAATTTTTGAAAATTTTGTCATTAGAGCGCACTTTCTCATTTTCTCTAAAATTAGCAATAGAGCAGATCTGCTAAATTTTTAAAATCAAAATGTTCAATTAAAAAAAAAATAGATTGGAAATGCGCTCCATTGCAAAAATTTCTAAAATTTTGAAAATTTGCTGTTTTTGAAAAAAAAATTGAAAAAAATGAAAAAAAAAATGTTTTTTTTCAGTTTCAAAAAATTTTGGAAAAACTTTCGGATATCCTTTTTTTGATAACGATATCATTTTTAGAATGAAAAATCAATCAATAATTGAACATATTCATATTTTGCTTTTGCAGGCCAACGTGACCAACTGTCATTCAACGACATCCGTCTAATGAACAAGATCTACTGTTCAGCAGTGTGTCCCCAGAAGCTTCCATGCCAACGTGGCGGATACACGGACCCTAGAAGATGTGATCGTTGTCGATGTCCCGACGGGTTCACGGGACAGTTCTGTGAGCAGGTCATGCCCGGATATGGGGCCACGTGTGGTGGAAAGATCAGTTTGACGAGGTCCACGACCAGAATCTCGTCTCCAGGATATCCGAGGGAGTTTAAGGAAGGTTAGTTGATCCGTTATCAGCCTGAGATAAATTTTTCTAGCTAGAAAAAAGTATCTTTATCATTTTGTCAGTTGACCAATTTTCTCTATCTCCTACAGGAATCCCGGTAAAAATCAATTTCAAAAATTCTTTTTTTTTTTGAGCCAAAAATTGAAGTTTAGCTTTTTGACTAGAATTTTCACAAAAAATTTTTCAAAATTTTGAAATAAATTTTTCTAGCTTGAAAATTGTCCCCTTATCATTTTATCAATTGACCAAATTTTTCCATCTCTTACAGTAACCCCGAGAAAATTCAATTTGAAAAATTCTTTTTTTTTTTCGAGCCAAAAATTGAAGTTTTGACTAAACCAACTTCAAAAATTTTTAAATAAATTTTTCTAACTAGGAAATAGTCTCCTTATCATGTTATCAGTTGACCATATTTTCCTATCTCTCACAGTATCCCCGGGAAAAATCGATAAGTGCGGGAGCTTAGCCCTTGAAGTTATCGATTTTTCCTGGGATTACTGTAGGAGATAGAGAAATGTTGTCAACTGATAAAATGATAAGAAAACAATTTTCTAGCTAGAAAAATTTTATTCAAAATTTAATAACGAACTTTAAGCGCTGGAATTCAATTTTTATCGGGATAAACTGATAAATTGATCAAAATATCATTTCTTATCACCCTAAATCAATTTTTCCAGGCCAAGAATGCTCATGGCTGCTTGTTGCTCCTCCAGGACACATTGTCGAATTCCAGTTCATCGGAGAATTTGAAATGTACTGTAAAGTGAGACATTCGTTGTGTATGGACTATGTGGAAGTGAGAAATTCAACGGATTTTGCGAATACTGGAATGAGGTGGGTAATCGATTGATTTATTTTTTTATTGATATTTAGCCTGATTTTAGGGGAAACGAAAAAATACAGAAAAAAAAAATGAAAAATTCAAAAAAAAAAAAATTTTTTTTCAGTTTCAAAAATTTTTGAAACTTTCAAATCAAATGCCAGAATAATTCAGATTTCAGATTTTTTTTTGATTTTTTCCAAATTCTTAAAAAACATTTTTGAAACCGAAAAATTGAAAAAAACATTTTTTTCAGTTTCAAAAATTTTATTTATTGAAAAATTTTGATTTTTCGTGTAGATTTTCATAAATCATAAAAAAATCATGAAAATATGGAAGAATTTTTTTCAGTTTCCAAATATGTATTATTTCATATTTTTGTATATTTTTGAAAATTTGAATTTTTCAGTTAGAAAAAAAACTGATATCACCGAAAAATCAAGCCGGTTCAAAAAATTTAAGAAAGTGGTAATTTCCAAAAAAGAAATTACAGTTTCAAAAATAAAATATTTATTATTTTCCCAAGTTATAAAAATAATTTGAATATGCCAGTATAGGGAAAAAATCAGAAATTTCAATTTTAAAAAAATTTTTCAACTAAAATTTGAAAAAAAAATCAAAAAATTTCCAGTTCTAAAAATTGTAATCAATTTTCTAGGAATAATTCAGATTTTTTTGATTTGGATGGATTTTTGAGACTCTAATTTCGAAAATAAAGACAAAACTTGATAAAAACCAAATTTTAAAAAATTGCAGTTTCAAAATTTTTATAATTTTTTTTTCGAGAAATAAAGATATTGCTTTACATGTTTTCTTCATAGTTGAAAAAAAAAAACAAAAATTCATTAATTAAAAAAAACGATTTTTAATTTTTTTAAATTTTAAATTCCAATTTTTCATTATTTATTCCAAAAAACATTATCAATCCCAAATCCAACCCTAAAAATCAATAACCCCTTCTTTTTCCAGATACTGTTGCTACGGCACTCCGCCAACCCGAATCCGTTCAGCAACCACTGACATGGTCGTCCTGTTCCGCAGTTTCTACCGCGGCGGAAAGGGTTTCGAAGCGAGGGCTCGGGCGGTTCCAGAGGCGGGTAACTGGAATGCGTGGAGCCCGTGGACGGCGTGCTCGGCGACTTGTGGAGCATGTGGAAGCCGCATGCGAACAAGAGTTTGCCCGCCTGGGAATGCATGCTCGTATGTTTTTTTAACAATTGGAATTTTCCTAAAACCCGAAAATTTTGACAAGAAAAATCTGGAGAAATTATTGGTTTTTCTAGATTTTTCCAGAGTTTTCTTTTCAAAAAAATTAGGAAAATCAGTGAATTTTCTGGATTTTTTTTCAATTTTTTTTTGAATTT
Organism: Caenorhabditis becei; assembly: GCA_900536315.3. Classification (NCBI taxonomy): domain Eukaryota; kingdom Metazoa; phylum Nematoda; class Chromadorea; order Rhabditida; family Rhabditidae; genus Caenorhabditis; species Caenorhabditis becei. The sequence goes on along the minus strand of LR539441.1, from coordinate 63,883 downwards.
CTAAAAATTCCCTTTTCCCCATTTCCCCTTACTGACCTAAAATATCCACCGATTTTTTATTTTTCAAAAAATCAATAATTTTTCAGTGGATTTTTTTTTCTAATCTTTTAAAAACCTATCCCGATTTTCTGATAACCTCTAATCCCACAAAATCCCACAAATCCCTTATCACTTTTTTGTGAAAACTTGAAAATCCTAAAATTTCTTGAAAAATTGAAAATCCCAAAATTTCTTGAAAAATTGCGAAAAATTGCCTTTTTTTTGGAAATTTTAGGATTTTCAAGCTTTTTTCAAATATTTTCCCCAATAACCACCCAATTTTTGCAGTGGGGAGCCAGTGGAAACCCAAGTGTGCAATACCCAGGCCTGTACGGGTATGTGCGCCCAGAAACGAGAGGAGGAGGGCCAGTGTGGCGGTTTCCTTTCGCTGTTGCGCGGCGTCCGTTGTAGACAGTGAGTTTCTTATCAGTTTATCACAAAATATTGATTGGATTTTTCAGAGAAAAGACTGTGATGGCTCCGTGCGAGAACGCCTGCTGTCCCGGGTTCAGCTTGCAACGTGGCAGATGTGTCCGGTGATCACATCAATTTTTGACTTTCATTTTCTTTTTCAATTTTCCCATTTCCCCCAGTAACTCTAATCCAATGTTTTTGCAAAAACCGAACTCTTACGATGCTACGGGCCTTTTCCATTCATTCATTATTTTTTTAATTCCAAAAAAATCAAATATTCCTCCAATTTTCCCACATTTTTTGTATGTTTCGAGTGTTTGTGTGTGTATGATTGAACGAGTTTGAACATGTTTTTGATTGAGATAATAAATATTTTGTGATGCTTTGTTTAGGCGACCAAGATGGTGTGTTGCGGCGGGGGATCATAAATTTTTGGAGGTGGAACTGGTTTTAGAACTTTTTTAGTGAAGAAAAACGAGGGAATCGGGGGATTTTTGATTAGAAGGGACCGCTTAAACGGAAAATTCTAACTGGAAATCGAAAATTTGAGCTGGGATTATCCAAACACGGAGAATTTCTATATTTCTGAGAAAATTTGAGTTTATACGAAAGAAAGTTTAATTTACCATAAATTCTCCTCCAACAAACGACGAAAACTTTGGAAAATTGTTAGAAAATCGCAAAAAAATAAAATTTTCTGAATTTTTCTCAAAAAAATCAAAAATTCACAGTTTCCCTCGGTTTTCTTACATAAAAACGCGAAATCTCGCGAACAAACATCAAAAATCAATAATTTTCATGATTTTTCAAACTATTTTCGTGTTTTTTCAGCAAAAATCCATCAAATCCAGCGAAATTCGCTCAAAAAACAATTTTTTCGTTCAATTTTCGCTGCCGCAGCGACACACGCGAAACGAGTGTTACCGTAGTCCGGCGCGGGTCTCACCACGCGAAACGTTGAATACTCAGGCAACGAGCGCCTATTCGCTGATTTTTTCGTACTTTTTAATTCTTTTTTCAAATTTTCAACGGTTTTAAGACGTTTATGCCCAAAATTTTCAGGAAAATTTGCATAAAACTACTTGGAAAATTGAATTTCAGGCGAAACCTCTCGAAAAAATCGATAGTTTAGGCCAAAATCGAATTTTTATGGTTGTTCCGAGTTTAGGATTTTTTTCGTCGTCTTGCAAAATTTTGCTGAAATTTTGATTTTCGTGAATTTTCTCGTTCTTTATTGATTTTTCGCGTTTTCACATTGTTAATTTCAGTTTTTCAGGGTATAACAATGGTTGGAAAGAGAAACCTCCCAGTCATCAGCAGAAACTTCGACCTCTCCCCAGGAGTTCTTCGCTTCTCCGCTACCCGCCTTCGCCTGAAGAAGGGTGAGAAGAAGCCGAAGTTCACCAAGTCCACCGTACGTTTTTTACCCAACAAAGATCCCTCTATACGAGGTCCAGAGTCACCTCTTCGGCATTTAGTGCTGATTGGGTGCTAGGATTACTCGAAAATGAAATTGGGCGTATTATGCAAGTAGGGCTTGCTTCTGCGCTCCCCTCCTTCACCTCATTCCCAGACAAACCATGTTTTAGAACTTTGAAAATCAAAACACCTAAAATGTTGAAGACTTCGACTCATTAATTCAGTTGTAGAGCGCCAAGCTGCCAGGACTCCAAAGAGACGGAACCAAGTTCGTGCTCGGACACTCCAAGAAAGTCTCCCTTCGCAAGACCCTCACCCCAGGAACCGTCCTGATCGTTCTTGCTGGACGTCATAAGGGAAAGCGTGTGGTCTTCCTCAAGCAGCTCCCACAGTCCGGACTTCTCCTGGTCACCGGTTAGTTTTTTGAAATATTCGAAAGTTAGCATCGAAAAGGGACGGGTTTTCCGACTGGATTGTTCCGTATAATTTTGGTGCAAAATAGTAGAGAGGCGCAGTGTTACTCTTCTTTACATTCTCTGTATCTGGAGAGTGTCAAGCGTTTCCCACAATCAAAAACGAGATGTGAATCTCCGAATTTTCAAAATTATTGAAACGGCATCAATCATTCTTCAATTTTCTAATTTGCAGGACCACACAAGATCAACGGATTCCCACTCCGCAGAATCGGACAGTCCTTCGTCATCGCCACCTCCCTCAAGGTCGACGTCTCCGGAGTCAAGATCCCAGAGCACATCAACGACGCCTACTTCAAGAGAAAGGTCATCACCGCTAAGCCCGGAAAGGACATCTTCGCTGCTGGAAACACCGGATACACCGTAAGTTTTTGAACTTGTTTGGAGCTTGCATCGGAAAGGGACGGTCTTCTCGATTGGGATGTTCCGTATAATTTTGGTGCGAAATAGTAGAGAGGCGCAGTGTTACTCTTCATCACTTGTTTTGGTGACCGGAGAGTGTCAAGCGTTTCCCACAATTAATTTCTAGAGAAACTTTTCTAATTCTTCAAGAAATAATTTTGTAATCATTCACCAAATATTTTCTTCCAGGTCACCGAGCAGAGAAAGAAGGACATCAAGACCGTTGATGCCCCGATCCTCGCTGCCATCAAGAAGAACCCAGAGCACAAGTTCATCTTCGGATACCTCGGAACGAGATTCTCGCTTGGAAAGAACCAGTATCCACACAAGATGCAGTTCTAAATGTATTTTGTTATTGAATAAATTGTTGACATTTATTCGTTAAACCCCATTGGTGTCATCAATTTATTCTCCATCCCTCTGCAGACCTCGTCAGTCAAATTCTGAATAAACGTGGGACGTGTTACATGAGTTTGTGTGGATGTGTGAGTGTTTCGTTAACAATTCCTAATAACTTGGCAATAATCCAAAAACAAATGCTTTTCTTGCATTTTTTACTGAAAAAAGCGGGCGAGAGCTCTGAACAACACGGCTTCTCTCTCGTGACCAAACGATGCTCCGCGTGAGAAAGAGAGCGAGAGTGAAGAGACGCAGAGAGCTCGCGCAATTCGAGCTCTGCCAATTAGTCTGCGTCTTTTCTCAAATTGTTACCTTTTCCTCTAAAAAATCCTTCCCATCCATACAAATTCCTGAAACGGCGTCCCACTAAAATATCTTATAAAAATAAGAAATACTAACAAATCGGAAAAGCCACCCGTGTGTAGGGAAAATGTTTGGAGGCATCCGAGACCGTCTGTTCCGCTTTCAAAAACACAATCGAAACGTCCGCAACGAGTTCTTCGGATCACATCCGATAGTGACAGGTTGGCGCATTTTTTGAAAAATCTTTTTATTTAAAATTGAAAAAAAAAGATTGTGAAATTAAAAAAATACAAAAAATTTTCAGAAAAATGTAGAAAAAACCCGAAAAATTGGGAAAATTCCAATAAAATCCATAAAAATTAAGAAAAAATAAAAGTTTCTTTCAAAAAAATTTTTTTTGATTTTTTTGATGAAAAATCTGTAGTTTTATCTAAAATCCAAGATTTTCCACTCAAAAATTCCCATAATTCTTAAAAAAAATTCAGTTCTGTTTTTTTTGTAATTTTTCAAAATTTATTTTTCTTACATTTTTCATGTTTTCATCATTTTTCTCTTCATATTCTCCACCCTTCCCCAAAAAAAATCCAAAAAAAAATCAAAAACCACCTCCCCTAACCAATATTTGCTTTTTTCTACGTAGACCTCCGAAAAACAAAACAAATGGCACGAGAGAGCAGCCGATCTGCTCCATTTTTCATGCTTTTTTTGGCCTAAAAATGGGATTTTCGATAGGAAAAATGGGAAATTTCATGAAAAATGGGCGAAAAATCCCGGAAATTTGAAAAATTTAATAAAAATTTAAAACTCATATAATAATTTTTTAAACTGATTTTCCCTTTTTTCAGTAAAAATACGCATTTTTTTCTGAATTTTTCATATTTTAGCCTGCAAAAAATTAATTTCATAAAAGAAATGTTCAAATAAAAATAATATATTTCCCTTATTTTTTGCCTGTTTTTTATGCTGAAAAATCTGCGAAAAATTTCAAAAATTCCAGAATCCTTCTCAAGAGTGCATTATTCATCAATTTATTTTTTCTAAAAATTTCCAACATTTTTTTGCAATGAAAATTAAAAAATCGGCTCAATTTGTTCATCAAAAAAGTAATGAAAAATGAATAAAAAACAGAAAAATTCAAATTTTTGAATTTCCATTTTTTTTCCTCCTAAAATGCTGCTCTATCTTCACTAAACTTCAATTTTCCCAAAAAATTGATTTTCCATTTTTTTCCTCCCAAATTCTCTATAAAAAAGTGCCTCCAGGTGCTCTTCCCCTCCCAAAATCCGCTCGAATATTCTTTTCGGATAATCCCCATTCCTTCTTCTTTTTCTTGTCGAGACCTGCCTCCCGAATAAGTCATGCGTGTGCTTGTCTCCTCACGGAACCAATATATAAATATATGAAAAGAGCCAGAAATCCAGAGAAAAAGACGCCGTTTTCGGCGGTTTTCGCCTACTCGAAAATCATATTTTCTCGAGAAACGAGAGAGTTTCTCTGACTTTTCTGGGACACTTTGGACAAGTTTTCTCGTGGAACATTTTGATGACGAGAACTCCCAAATTGACTAGGAAAATTGAAAAAAATCTAGGAAAAAAAGTAGAAAATACCAAGATGAAACGGGAAATTTTTCAAATTTTGGCAGATTTTTCAAAAATTTAAACTGATTTTTTTTTTGAATTTTAGACTCAATTTCAAATCATCTGATTGTTTTCAAACTGTGAAAATAAGAATAAAAATCCATAAAATACCGATATGAAACTGGAATTTTTTTTCGTTTTCTTGCTGATTTTTCAAAATTTTGAATTTCTCCTTTTGAAGATCTTTTTTTCCTCGAATCTTGAAGTTATTTTTGAATTTCTTGGCCCTTTTTGAAAACTGGAGAATTAGAATAATATTTTTTTACCAATTTTTTTCTCCTAAATTTTCCAAATTCCCATATTTTTCAAAATTTTGAAAACCCAAAATCCAAAAAATAAATTCTAGAAAAATATGAAAATTTGAGGTATTTTTTTCCAATTCCCTTTCCAAAAATAGGCAAAAATCCTAATTTTCCAAAAAAAAAAAATTCAAAAATTTTTTTTTCCAGTTTCAAAAAAAATTGAAAAAAAATTGCCCACATTAGTCGGATAGTTCTCTCTCACTTACCGCCGCCTGAATTTTCAAAAAACAAAGTTTCCAAAAAAAATTTTTTTCCTCAATAAAAATCCCCACTAACAACATCCGCTATTTTTTCAAAAAAATCAGTAAAAAAAATTTTTTTTTGAATTTTTTTTGTTTCTAATTTTCTTTGCATTCTCAAACTCTCCAATTCAAATAATCCATTTATTTTTCCAATTTTTCCTTTTCCACCCTCTAACCCCAATCCAATCCAAATCAACCCCCATTCTTCCCAAAAACAACCCTCCAATTTTTTCCTGCGTCTCCCAACTCTTATCACCTTATCACTCCTTCCCAAGACACGTCGTCCAATGTCTCTGACAGAAAAAATGGGAAAATAATCTCAATTTAGTGACTGGTTTTTCGTCGCGTCGTGCCTTCTTTACTTCTAACTTTCAAATTGTCAGTTTTGAGTTCTTATCAGTTATCAGTACCAATAGCTCCGTCTTGTTATCAAGTTTGACCTTTTTTGTGACAGTTTTGAGACTGTACAGTTTTAACTTCAAATTGGAAGTAATTTGAGACGAATGTTTGATTTTTCGGACTTTGTTCCTTGTCAGGAAAAATCGGGAAAATGAAAAAAAATTTGAAAATCTCAAAAAAAAAATGCAAAGGGAAAGTGTAAGTTTTATTAATTTTTCAAGTGGATGGGTGCATGAAAAGCTTGGAGAAATATCCCGGAAAAATTGGGAAAATGAGGAAAGTTTTAAAATTCAAAAAAAAAAAGAAAAAGAAGCTCTGCAAACTTTTTTCACGATTTTTTGACATTTTTTATTTGAAAAAGTGCATAGTTTCAGTGCTAAATCTCTAAAAAATGAAATTTTGAAATTGCACAATTTTTTGAAAATTGTTGTTTTTTTTTGAAAATTTAGAAAAGATCTGTAATTTTTCAATGATTTTTCTAGATTTCCATAGATTTTTGTAAATGTTTCGAATAAAAATACATCATTTTCCATTGCTAAAACCCTGGAAAATGTAAAATTCAACTTTTGACAAAATTTTGAATTTTGTAATTTTTTTTGAATATTCAGATTTTTCCTGGTTTTTTCAAAAATTTTTATTGAATTTTTCGCAGTGTTTTTTTCTGTAAAATTCCAGAAAATTTGTCTGAATTTTCTGGGATTTTTTTCTAATTTTACAAAAAATAAAACACCAAAATCCAATTTTTTTGGAAAAAAATTTCGGATTTCAAAATTTAAAGAAAATAGTGAAACCCAATTTTTTCAAAATCAAAACAAAAATATCATATTTACATTCAGTGAAAAAATCTCCAAAAAATTGAAAATCAAAAATTTTGCGAATTTTTGAAACTCAATTTTTTCTGGAAAATTTTTCCGAAAAACAGCTTTTTTTATAGCTATAACTCTGGAGAATTCCAAAATTTCATTTTAAAAAAATTAGATTAACTTTTGGAACTAAAACATTTTTTTTTTCAAAAAAAAGTCAAAAATCCGACATTTGAATCAATTTTATCCCTATAAATTTTCCATATTTCCCAAAATCCCAAAAACTCGCATGCATATCCCTCTCCATCGCATGACTGCTTATCTATAAGATATCCTTATCACAAGATCCCTTGGTTGGCTGAGTTTTCGCACGTTTCCTTGGTTACCGCCAGAAATGGACTCTCTAATGAATGCACTTTTTGTGTCGAAAAGAGAGCACAAATCATGTTTTTCTATGGGAAAATAGCTAGATATTCTAGAGACGATTCTAGTGAGTTTTATCATTATGAAAAAAAATGAAAAAAATTGAAAAACCAAAAAAAATCAGGGAAATCCCAAAAAACTTCATGAAAATCTCAAAAAAAAAATTTTTTTTTTCTGTTTCAAAAAATTAAAATAAGTTCACCTGTCTCGGTTAGAGCAATTTTTGCTTAATATTTTCAAATTAACAGGTGTTTTTTTCAAATTAGTTTCAATTTTTGTAAAAATAAAAAAAAAGAAATTTTCAAAATTAAAAAAATCTGATTACTTCAGAAAATTTGTCTATTCTGTATTTAGTAAAAATCACCAAAAATTCACTAAAAATTCCAGAAAATTTTTTTTTGAATTTTTTTTTGAATTGAAAAAAAAATTAGTAATTGCAAAATTTTTTGAAATCTTAGAAAAATTATTTTTTTTCCTTTCTCAAAAAATTCCAAAAAAATCAAAATTTCTGGAATCTCCAAAAAAGCCCATTTTTATGCTAAAAATTTTTTTAAAAAATCGAAAAATTAGAAAAAGGAAAAAAAATTGAATTTGCCCAAAAATCCTATTTTCCCGCCTCAAATTTGCGAAAAAATTCCCAAAAACAAGAGAAATTCAATATTATAAAAATTAAAAAAAAAATTTAAAGAAAAGCCCCAAAAATTCCAAAAAATCCCAATTTCCCCCTCAAATTCCAAAGAAATGAGGAAAAGTTGAGAAATTTTCAAAAAGTTTTGATTTTTCGCATAAAATTTGCAAAATTTGCAAAATTTACAAAAAATGAACCAGAATCAAGAAAATTGAATCAATTTTTTAGAAAAAGAGAGAAAAACCAGAAAATTCCAGAACCCCTTCAATTTTCTGCCGCCAAATTCAAAAAATTCAAATTTGACCTCCCATTTTCCCTGTTGTCTCCTCTAACAATTCTCATGTTTCTAACCATTTGATCTACCATTTCTTCCCTTTTTCCTCTTCTTTCCAATAATTTCTCCATTTTCCAGAAGACTCTCTCGACGCTCCGAGTCGTCCGTCGACGCACGCAACGGACTCCCCGACAGTTGAGACGACTTCTCAGGCAGTGGTATCCAAACCGTCAACGACTGCTCCGCCAGATACTCCTACAGGTAAATTGGGAGGGAAACTTGAGCAAAAATCAGTGTTTTTTAAAAATTTGAACGGTTTTGCGTTTGAAAATTCTGAAAATGGCTGATTTTTGGCGATTTTCTTGGGGAAATTGAGAAAAATTAGGATGTTTAGTAGAACTGGAAGGTTTTTGAGGTAGAAAATGTGAAAATTGACTGATTTTTGGCTGCAAAAGCCCAAATTACGAAAAGTTACAAAGATTATGATTTTTACTGTTTTTTCGAAGATTGAAACGTTTTTTTTTCACGAAAAATGAAGGAAATCTATTGATTTTCTGGTAAAATTCAAATTTTGAAGGAAAAATTGAAAAATCACGGTTTTCCTAGAAAATGGAGAGATTTCGGATAAAAATTCTTGAAATCAGCTGATTTTCAGTGGGAAATGACGGAAAATCAGATTTTTTGGAATTTTTTTTCGAAAAATGAGGAAAAACGACTTTTTTCCGCAAAAAAATCCAATTTTTACCATTTTTTCTCAAAAAAGTGAATAAAATAAGGTTTTTTGGAATGGGATTTTGTAGTGTACTGTTTTTTTTTGAATTTCTGAAAAATAATAAAGATTTTTTGAAACCGAGAAAAAATAATTTCGTCGAAATATTGACACTTTTTTTTCAAAATTATGAAATCCTGTTATTTTCTAATTTTTTAAAAATCCGGATAAAATCAGTATTTCTGATTTTTTGAAACTGACCTAATTTTTTATTTTTATAAGTTTAATTTTTAATTTAAAAAATTGTTTTTTCTGTTCCAATTCCATTTCTATTTCTCTAATTTTTATATTTAAAAAGATTTGGGTCCCACCACGAAAATCCTAGACAAGACAGTCCATCTCATCACTTATCACCCACACTTATCTCTGCGTCTCTTGTCTCTAATCACATCAAGACACACACAATTTTGGAGAGAATTTGATAAGAAAATGGGTGATTTGTCAACGACGACACGAATTAACGCAATTTTTCCGAGTACAGACGGTTTTTTCGGCGATTTTTTCGGGTGGTTTTTGAGTTTTGAATTTTTTTGAATTTTTTAAATTTTTAAAAAATTCAAAAAACCGCCAAAAATTAGAATTCCGTTAAAATTATTTTTTTTGGCCTGAAAAAATTAAAAATTAATTTTCCAATTTTTCAAAAAATTTGTTTCGAATACTTTGACCTTTTGATCTGTACTTTGAGTCGTGCCCCAATAGTACTGTTCAACTGATAACCAGTTATCAGTAACTCTCTAAGCTCCGCCCATTTCGATGCGCTCTCGGGGGCTCTTTTGAGTGATAAAAATACTCGGAATCCTGTCATTTCCCCCTGAAAAAGAGCATTTCTCCAAATTCCTCCCTAACTATGGCCGGCGGTAGATCGAACTTCAAAACAGCCAGATATTGTGAGTTTTTGAAGTTTCGAAATGATTTGATAAGCCTGATAAGCCTGGTGGAGCATTGAAATGTAGGGGAATTGGGGTGGAAGAATTTAATTTGAGCTTTTAGAAGATTTGAGAAGGAATTTGGGGGAAAATAGGGAAAATTAGATTTTTTAACAGTCAAATTAAAATATTTTCGGAAATTTTGAAAATTTGGAAAATAATTGAATGAAACTGGGATTTTTTCAATTTTTTTTTTGGAATTTTCAAAAATGTATTTTTATTTTTTCACCTCGAAATATCTGAAAACTCTGAAATTTTTAGAACAAATTTATATGAAACGGGAATTTTTTTGGAATTGTTTGAAAACATTATTACGAGTTTGAGCTGACTTCAAATTACTGATAATTGTTTGAAAATTGATATGTGATTGGAATGAAACGGGAATTCTTTCTAATTTTTTTTGGATTTTTTGGTAGATTTTCAAAATTTCAAAATTTTTATGTATTTTTTGGGAAATTTTCTAATTTTTAAAATTAATTTTTTTTTCAACATTTTTAAATCCAATTTTTTATTATTCTTTTTTTAAAATTGTTTTCTAAAAATAGCGAAATTTGGAAATGATTCTGATGAAACGGAAATTTTTTCAATTTTGAAATTTTGAAATTTGAATTTCTTTCGCTCACGATAAAGTTTTGATATTCCCGAAAATTTGTAAAATTCAGGAAATTGTTGAGGTGAAACGGGGATTTTTTTGTGAAACTTTTGGGATTTTCAAAATTTTATTTTTTCATGAATTTTCCCAATTGTTGCGGTTTTTCCAGTATTTTCCAGTAATTTTTTGGAAAAATAGATTATTTCGGCCAATTTTTCGAAATCTCCTCTAGAATTATCGTGGTGGGACCCATTACTTCAATTTTACAAAAATTTGAATAAAATGAGAAAAATTCTTGAAAAAATGAGAAAAATTCGATTTGAGCTCCAATTATTTTTTGTAATGCCAATTTTCCAATTTCCAATTTATTTTTGGCTCAAACAATCCGTTTTCCAATCCAATCAACTCTTTGTCTCGGGGGCGAGAACCATCGCATTCTTATCATTTCTTATCACCTAGACGTGCATTACACTCTCTCTTATCATCCATTCCGTGTTGTATGAATGCTCCATTTTGTTGCAGACAAGAGCTGTGAGTCGCAAGTGCAGAAGCAGCACGAGCATCCGAACCACCACCCCACTCCGCCGCGATCCTTCTTCTCTTCCTCGTCACTTGCCGTCCATCCGAACGTTGAAGCGAACGCGCACGCGAGCAGCTCTGAAGAGGAACTCAGAATGCCAAATATCAAGGTGAGAATCGAATTGGGAGGGATTTTGAGGAAAAGAAAGGGGGAAATTTGGGAGAAAATGGGCTAGAAACTGTGATAGTTTGATTTTTTATAAAATTTTTAAAATTCAAATTTCAAATTAAAAGTTTCGAGAGAAACGGGAATCAAATTGGAAATTTCGGAAAAATAGGGAAATCCGGAATTTTTGGAAATTTTCGAAATGATTCATTTCAAATGAAAAATTCCGAGAATTTAGGCGAAAATGTTGCCATAAACGAGGATTTTTGAAATTCTGAAAAAGGGTTTTTTTTTTTGGGAAACTCAGAATGTCAAATATCAAGGTGAGAATGGAATTGGGAGGAATTTTTGGAAATAAAGGGGGAACATTTGGAAGAGAAGGGGCTAGAAACAGTGAAAAGTAGACTTTTTTTTTCAATTTTAAAAATTTTAATTTAAAATTGATAATTCTGAAAGAAATGGGAACCAAATTGGAAATTTCGGAAAAATAAGGAAATTCGGAATTTTCTGGAAATTGTTTAAAAGAAAATTAGAGAATTCAGGCGAAAATGTTGCCATAAAAGAGGATTTTTGAAATTCTGAAAAAGTCTCAAGGTGAGAATGGAATTGAGAGGGATTTTTTAGAAAAGAAAGGGGGAGAATTGGAAGAAAATGGGCTAGAAACTGTGATAGTTTGATTTTTTGAAAAATTTTGAAAGTTCCAATTTAAAATTGATAGTTCTGAAAGAAATGGGAATCAAATTTGAAAATTGGGAAGCATTTTTGAAAATAATTCCCAAAATAAGGGGAAATTACAAAAAATTTCAATTTACAAATTTTGGGAAAAACTGTGGAAACTTGCTGAAAAAGGGAATTTTTGAAATTCTGAAAAGTTTGTCTTTTTTGGGAAATTTGGAAATTTGGGATGAATTTTCAAAAAATTCCCAAAAAAAGAAGGTATTTCGGAATTGTCTGGAGATTTTTTCCAGTAACTAATTTATTTTTTTTAGTTACACAAAATTTGGTAAAAATTTGACTATAACAGGGTCTTTTTTTTTGTTTTTTGAAAAATTGGGAAGGAAAATTTTTGGAACAGCAAAATTGGTGGGAAATTGAGCTAAAATTGGGGAAATGTGAGATTCTTAAATTATTGGAAAATTCGAGAAGAATGGGAATATTTGGTTTAAAGCTGAAACAGGGAAATTTTTTTAAATATCTAGAAATTTAGCAAATTACATTTTCAAATTTTTGAAAATCAAATTCCATGAAAAAAAGGGACATTTCGTTGGAAATTGAGCTAGGAACGGGAAAAAAATAATTTGGAATTGAAAAATTAATTTTTTTCTTTTTTTAAATTCTGAACGAATACGATAATTTAGTAGAGAATGATGGGTTCTGATGGGAGAAAATATTGGCTTGAAACGGTAAAATTTCCAAAAATGAGCGGAATTTTTAAAAATAAATTCCTGTTTTTCCGTTTCGGAAAAACCGGTCATATAAAAAAATAATTTGAAATTGAAGTGGAATTATTCAACAACAAAAAATCAACTCTTCATGAATAAAAGGGAAATTGAAAAAATGCCAAGTTACTTTTTTTCTCCAAATTTTCCCTGTTTCAAAATTTTGGATAGTTGAGAAAATTGAAATATTTGGATTCCGAACAAAATTTTGACAATTTTTGAAATTGAGAAATTTTATTTTTTGAAAGGGCCTGAAATTAGGACTGATTTGGCCTAAAAGCCTGTAAATGCCTAGCCCACCCCCTTAGTACGGCCCGAATACGTCAAAAGCAAGCCTGAAGAAATTTGGGCCTGGAGGCCTGAAAAACCTGTTCAAATTTTCAAAAAGAGCCTAATTCCCTTTCTTTCTTCCATTTTCTTCCATACGAATGTCTTATTCATCACAGCTGTCCGCCAATAAATAACGCAAAAATTTTAATCAAAATTCGTGTGCTGCTGCAAAATTGTCTAGTTTCCTGTCCTTTTCTCGTCTCATGGGACAATGGGCGGGCTCAAAAAGACCAGATGCACTCGTAGGGAGTCAATTCTGCCAAAAGAGAAGAAGGCCATTTCTGACGCGGCGGGAAGAAGAGAAATTGGTGGAAATGGCCACGGGGAACGGCCGAATGCACGTCGTTTCGTCTCGGAGCACACACACTTTCTCTTTCTCTCTTTCTGGGTCTTTACGCCTTTTTGAGCAAATCTTCCCCTTTTTTTTTTGGAAGGAAATTGACTATTTTTGAGCTTTTTTGGTTATTTTCAGAGCGGATTTTATGAATTTTTTACTTTTGAAAAAAAATTTTTTTTTTGAAAAAACAAAACATTTTCTATATTTAATTGTTTTGGGCTATTTCTCATCAATTTTCGGCAAGTTGAAAATTTGAAAATTTTGAGAATTTTCCTAGATTTTGAATTTTATTTTTCACAGTGAATTTTTGGGATTTTCGGATCGTTTTTGGGAGAATACTGTCAATTTTTTGTAAAATTGTTAAAAAATTGGAATATGGGTTTTTTCTAGAGAAAAGGTCCTTTTTATGTTATTTTCAGTATTCTCTAACGAATTTTGAAATTTTTATAAATTTTTTGAATTCCAAAGAATTTCGGAAAATTTCTATAAATACGCCATGTTTCTGTGGAAAATATGAGGATTTTCCTAAATTTCTGACATTTCCATTTTATCACTGGTTTTTCCTTCAATCATCAATTATCAGTAGCTTATCAGAAATTTTCGAATTTTTTAGATTTTTCTCGAAAATTCTGCGATTTTTAAAGAAAAATCGGATTTTTATTAGATTTTTCTTATCAAAATCCATCTAGAATTCATCATAATCAAAAATTGAAAATTCCTCACCTTTTCTCCTATTTTTAATGAAAAGTTTGATGAAAAAAAAATAGAAATGGACGGCAGAGATGAATGAATTCAATAAACCCATCTGGCGCCCCTTGGGAAGGAGTACTGTATTGAATGAACATGTTTACCCTTCTTATGCACTTCTCACCCTTTACACCGCCCATTTGGGCAAAGAAAAGGGAGAGATGAGATGAATTGTGCACTTTTTGTCTCCTTTCCATACTTTTGGAGCTATCTGGATTTTTTTGAATTTTTTGATATTATTTAGGAAGCCTATGAAGCCCCTGGTCTTTCTAATCCTAAAAATGTGAAAATTCAGAGAAAAACTATTTTTTGAAATTTTCTACAGCTCATCTGAATCTCCAGTTATTTTTAAAAATTTCGAAAATCTAACAAAAAAATTTTTTTTTTGAATTTCTTGTTTTTCCTTCTTTTTTTTCTAATAAGTTCCTTTTTCTTCTGGGCTCTTTTTTGACAATTGGCATTTATTTTTCAGAGAATTCCCTTTTATTGGAGGTTATTGAAATTATGGTCCGAGTACATAATGTTGTGCACTGCAAGGTTAGAGAAATTGATTGGAAAGTTGGAAAATGTCAAAATGGAAATTAAGATTTTTTAAGTTGGGGAAAATTTTAAAAATAGCATTTTTTTTCCTGGGAAACTACTAAAAAAGATTAAAAAATGAGAAAATAAAAAATTGGAATTTTTCAAAAAATTAAAAACGGTAATTTTTTTAAAATTTCAATATTTGAAATTTTCAAAAAAAATTGGGGGAAAGGCTCGAAAAGGACTGAAAATAGAGATTAATCGTATTTTCCAGATTCACATATGTAAAAACATTTTTTGAAACAGAAATTTTTTTTGAAAGTTTGAAAATTTTAGAATTTAAAAACCCCTCTATTTTTACAGTAATCACACATTTTTCCATAATGGATTTTTTTAAATTTGGAAACTGACATTTTTCTTTTTTTTTATAGAAAAAAAGGGAAATTTTCTCTGTTTCCAAAAAAATTAATTACAAAAAATTAGGAAAAAACCTAAAAATTGAAAAATAGAAATTCTGAAAAATTCTGAAAATTTTTTGAAACGGGATTATTATTTTTGAAAAAAATTGAAACTGTTATAGAAATACATGAGATAATTTAATTTTTTTCTGTTCCCAGAAAGTAAAATTACAAAAAATTTGAAAAAAAAACCCAATAGGCTGAAAAAGGGCTATTCTGAAAATTTTTTAAAATTTTTTGAAACGGGATTTTTATTTTTAAAAATTTGAAAATTCCTAGATGAAAAAAAGAGAAAATTCCCCATTTTTCCTCCAATTTTCCCTTCAACCCCTTTTATTTTTTCAGGTTTTCTCCGGCTCTTCGCATCCCGATCTGACTACTCGCATCTGCGAACGTCTCCAACTGGAAGTGTCGAAGGCGTCGTTGAAGAAGTTCAGCAACAAGGAAACGAACGTGGAGATTGGCGAGTCGGTCCGTGGAGAGGACGTCTACATCATCCAATCGGCCGCCGGCGAGATCAATGATAATCTGATGGAGCTGCTGATTATGATCAACGCGTGCAAGATTGCCTCGTCGTGCCGTGTCGCCGCCGTTATTCCGGCCTTCCCGTACGCCCGACAGGACAAGAAGGACAAGTCGAGAGCGCCGATTTCGGCGAAACTCGTTGCCAACATGCTCTCTGTCGCCGGAGCCGATCACATTATCACTATGGATCTTCATGCTTCTCAGATTCAGGTTTGGAGCATTTTTTGGGATTTTCCGGGATTTTTTAAAGTGAAATTTCCGAGATTTCCGGTTAATCAATTTGATTTTTTTTTAAATTCTGATAAAAACCTAAGACTTGAGAATCACTGGGAATCTGAATTTTTGTGATTTTCTCCGAAACTTTTTTTTTTGAATTTTTGCCAATTTTTTCATTTTTTACTTCTTCAGAATTTTTGAAATTTTTTGAATATGAAATCAATATGAAAATTTTGGATTATTTTTTAAATGAGAATTTTATTTGATTTTTCAAAAAATCTACAGCCAGCCTAAATTTTCTTTTTTTTTCGCAAATTTCAGTTTCAAAAAATACAATTCAAAAACATTTATTTTTTTAGCACAATTTTTGAATGAATTTCAGGATTTGAAAAAATAATTTGCGTTTTTACAAGATTTCGGTTTTTCAACATTTTTTTTCAGTTGGAATCAGAGATGACTTTCGAATAATTTCCTTTTCTTTTTGCAGGGCTTCTTCGACATTCCAGTCGACAATCTGTACGCCGAACCGGCCATTCTGAAGTACATCAAGGAGTCGATTCCCAATTGGCAGACTTCCGTCATTGTGTCGCCAGATGCTGGAGGTGCTAAGAGGTTGGTCCGCAGAGCTATTGGGGGATGGGAATTGAAAATTTGAGAAGCCAAAAAAATTATTTTATGTTTCAAAAAATTTTTGAAAAAAACGTTTTTTGGAAGCTAAATCAATTTTTATAAAAATTAGAATTTTTTTTTATTTTCAAAGAATTTCGGAAGAATAATTGTTCGAATTCAAGTTTCACCAAATTTTTTAATTTTTCCCAAATTCCCCTATTTCAGAAAAATATATGAATTTCATGAAAAACGGGAATATTTCAAATCATTTTTCCTCATTTCCCCCCAGATTTTCACAACATTTCAAAAATTATCATTATCAGTTGTTATCAATTATTATCACTTCTTCAGAGTCACTTCGATCGCTGATCGTCTCAACGTGGATTTCGCTCTGATTCACAAGGAACGCAAACGTGCCAATGAGGTCGAGAAGATGACGTTGGTCGGGTCTGTGGAGGGAAAAGTGGCGATTCTGGTGGACGATATGGCCGACACGTGTGGAACCATCTGTATGGCCGCTGATAAGTGAGTTTTTGATTATCAGCAGGGATTTTTTGGGGATAACTTGATAGGAAAAACAATGGAAAAAATCAGGAGAAAATGGTGAAAATTGAACAAAATGTTAGGATTTTTTTTTTGAATTTTTCTAGAAACTGCAAATAATTTTACCTTTTTTTCTTTAATTTCCTTGTAATTTTCAGGTTTATTGTTGCGTTTTGAGAAATTTTTTTTTAATACTCGAAATCCTGAAAATCTTAAATTTTTTGAAACAGTCTTGTTTTTTTGTTTAATTAAAAATATCTGAAAATTTTTAAAAATCAGTTTTGCAATTTTTTTCAAGTTTCCCGGGTTTTCAGACGATTTTTCAGAAGTTTCCTAATTTAAAAAAAATGAAATTTTTTGAAATTTCAGTGAAACTGCAAGCAATTTTATAATGTGTGATTTTTTATTTCAAATTTTTTAGGTAAAAAAAATCAGCCAAAAAAAGACCAATTTCTGGGAAAATTGTCTGCTTTTTTTTCACTTCTTTTTCTAGATTTTTTGGATTTTTCTGAATTTTTTTGAATAGAAAATTAGCCAAAAATTGAATTTTTAGAATTTTGAAAATTTGATTTTTGGATTTTTTGAAATTGAAAAAAAACCATTTTTAGCATTTTCCCCATTTTTTCTCTTATTTCTCTGAAATTAAAAACAAAAAAAAAGCTTCTATTTTTGCAGGCTCGTCGAAGCCGGAGCCGAAAAGGTCTACGCGTTCTGTGTCCATGGAATCTTCTCGGGACCAGCCCTTACTCGTCTGAACGCTTCGAAATTCGAGGCAGTCGTCGTGACAAACACGATTCCGCAGGATGAGAACATGAAGAAGTGCCCCAAGATTCAGGTATGTTATTTAAAAGAATTCTGGAATTTTCTGTTTCAAAAATGGGAAAAATTAGAATTTTCCGTTTTTTTATGTTTCAAAAATGATTTCAAAGTTTTTGAAAAAATCAGAATCTCCAATTCTATCTCAATTTGAATACCTCAAAAATTGTAAAATGTCAAAAGACAAAAGCGGAAAATTAGAAAAAATTGAAAAAAAAGATTTTGAAAAAAAAAAATGAAACAGAAAAAATTTGAATTTTTTTGAATTTTTGGGAATTTGAAAAATCATAAAATTTCTTTTCCAAATTTTCAGAATAATTTTCAAAAATGTCTGAATATTGAAAGTGATAATTTGATAAAATAGGAATTTCGAAATCACTCTCAAAAATTTTATTCTCTGTTTCCAATTTTTTTAATTTTTTGAAAATTCTAAAATTCCAATTGTTTCGATTTTGATACACTAACAAAAAATATGAATTTGTTTTCCGTAATTGTAATACCATTTTTTGAAAATTAATTTTCTTTTAGAGCTTGGAAATTTGAAAAAAAAAATTATAAAAAAATGTGAAAAAAAAAACAAAAATACAGTTTCAAAAAATTTCTGAACATTTTCAATTCAAAATTTGAACTTCAAAATATTTTTATTTCAAATTTTATTCAAAAAATGTAAAGAAATCGTTCTGGAGAAAATTCAATCTTGGAATTGAATTTTGATGAAAATTGAATTTTTTATAAAAATTGTGAAACCAAAAAGTTTGTTTGAAATTCTAGAAAAACTTTCCAAAACTAATCAAAAAACCCTTATCACCCTCTTATCACCTAATTTTCAGTGCATCGACATTTCGATGATTCTGGCCGAGGCGATCCGTCGTACACACAACGGAGAATCCGTCTCGTACCTCTTCTCGCACGTCCCAATATGCTAAATGGACACGGAAAATGAGAATGCAGAAGAAGAAACAAAATCAATACTTTTTCTGTTTTTCTCAATTTTATTCAACACCTTCTTATCACTGCTCTTATCATTTCGTAAAATTCGTAAGAAATCGACCAATTTGCTCAATCCCTTTCCTCCCCCAATAATTTCCCTTATTTTTCGGTATTTTCTCTTGTCTCCTTATCACTTTTCCCCGGAACACACACTGTTATCATTCTTTTGTCCTGATTATCACCATTGTTCCTTTCCTTTCGAAACTTGTCTTTTTCTCTGAAATTTGCAAATTTTTGCGATTTTTCCCCGGGATTTTCGCGAAATTTTCAAATTTTTTTCGGCTTCGATTCGCCCATTTTTTGTGAATTTTGTTGAATTTTATTCTTGATTTTCTCGTAAAATTTTGATTCTTTTTAATTTTTCAGTTTTGGTAAAAAAGTGGGAAAAAATGGAAAAAAAAAGATTTATCAAAAAGTGATAAGAGATAAGGGATGATATGAAATGCTCAAGCAAAAACGCGTTTTATAAAAACATCGTTCATGAAGATTTCAATCGAAAGGTAATCCTTCGAGTTGGGAATAGGCAGCATTCGCGAGTTCATTCTACCCAATGGGTCAATGGGCCATTGGGACAAGTAGTTGTACAGGGGACCATTGAATGACTCGGTGTGCCTCATCAAGTAATGCTCTCGGGATGTGCTTGTGTACATACTAACTGTTTTCTATCATTTTCAAAAGTTAGGAAACGACTTTTATTCAAGCACAAAAAGAGAAAGAAAAATTAAAAAAATTGTGAAGAAAAATTAAAAAAATTGGATTCCTAACTGATAATGCATTTATTTTTTTTTTGGGGGCTATATGGAAGTTGCTCCTGGACGTTCTCGGGCCCTGCCTCGTCATATACGGACTGCAATTTTCGATTTTCGAATTTTACGATAAAACTGTTTTTTCTAATGTTTCGAATTTTCACAACTTTCAATTTTCAAAAAATTCTTGCAATTTCAAATTCAAAAAAAAGCTATTTAATTTTTTTCAAAAATTTTGAAAATCCCAAAACTGAAATCAATTGATTTTTCACTCAAATTCAGATTTAAAATTTTTATGTTTTTAAAAATTTTCATGCTTATCAACTTATCAGTTATTCGATATTTTCACTCCTTATCAAGTTATCAGTGAATTTCCAAACATCAGGATCTCAATAAGCAGTGGGTTGTGGATTTTACTAATAACTTGATAAGGGATGGAGCTTTCAAGATTTGACTAACTGATAAGCTGATAAGTTGATAAATTCCCAATTGGTTATAATTTAAGAAATTTTGCAAAAAAAAATTTTTTTTTCAAGAAATTTTGAATTTACGGCGATTTTTCTCTAAATTTGCGCACACTGAAAATTTGGGTAAAAAAGTTCAAAAAATCGAAAAAAAATCGGAAAATTTTTTTAGAGACTAGTGAATAGGGGGAACTGATATGTACATGTCCCAGTTACAAATCCATGATAAGACCTTAAAATAGTTCAGTTGAGACAGTACCCGAAATTGGCAAAAATGTAAAAACAACTTTCAGGTTGATTTTTGGGCAAAATTTTCGATTTTTAAAAATCAGGGAATATTGCATTCCGACGTATTTTTGATCGTAGATTACGAGAAAAATATCTGTTTGGAAAAGTTCAGTTGAAAATTTTTCAGTAGAGCCAAATATAGGCAAGCTTCAGTACTAAAATTTGGTAAATCGTCAAAAATCGTCCAGACTGTTCTTCTCATTTTTTGTTATTTTGTGATATGTTATGTATGACTATTTTTTAGAGTTTTTTTCAAAAATTTTCGTTGTCATTTCCGTACTCTACGGCCCAAAATACCCCCGGGGAAAAAGTTTCAGATTTATTGGACAACTTTTTTCGGAGCCCGATTTTGCTCCGGGGCTCCGCGAGCCGGTGGGCAAAAAATCCAAAAGTTGTATTTTTGGACATAGGGTCCCCCATAGTATCCCTATGCAAAATATCAGGCCAATCAAAAATACTTTCGGCTCCTGTGAAATGGCCAAGTGGCCATTGTTGAGTAATTACAAATAGTCTCTCTCAAAATCATTTTTCCTTTTTCAAAAATTTCAAAAAAACAACTGCTTACCTCATCAACGTACACCTGTGTGTGTTTCGAGGCAATGGCGATTCTTGTGTTGTGAGTGAGTGGATAGAGCATCGAATGATGCGGATGAACGGACGGAAGACGTTTGTTCGTCAATTGCTCCTCGATCACATGCACCAGTTTTCGCATTCTGGAAAAGAAAATGATTGTTGAAGAATATCAGAAAATTCCCAGATTTCAAGAAAAATGAAAAGAAAAATCACAAAATTTCTACTAAATTTTTCAAAAAAAAGAAACAAGTTTCACAAAAATTTCATGAAATAATAATCTTTCTATTTATCTAATGAGTGATTCAAATCTATCACCAACCTGTTATCATTTTCATTCCAATCACGAATGATTTGCAGGGACAGTGCCAAAGTGCAGAATGCTTCCGAAAAGTCTTCCTCCAATTTCAGGGCAGTCGAGTAATTTCCGGCGTGCTGAAAAATGAGGGAAATTGGGAAATTTAGCAAAAAAAAATAAAAAAGTTATGAGATTTAAATTTTATTAAATTCAAAATACTCAATTTTTTTCGGAAAAAAAAATTATGTTTCAAAAAAAAAAGGGAAATTTCTAAAATCCATTTCAAATCAATCTTCTCAACGGTTCTACAATTAATTTTCTATTTTGAAAAAAGGCAGTTTCAAATGAAAAATATTAGTTTGAAAAATGCAAGTTATTATTATTGTGCTGTAAAAAATCCTGAATTTTCAAAAAAAAAAACCAAAAAAAAACTATGTTTCAAAAATTTTTCAAAATTTCGTGACAAATATTTCACATCAATACGCAATCAAATTGAATTGTTTTTTTTTTCAAAAAAAAAAAATTACGTGAACAACTGCATGATTGCCGGACAGATTCAGGGCTCGAATGTAGGCGGAGACGGCTCTGAAAAATTGGAAAAAATAAAAAAAAATTGGAAAAAATAAAATTTCAAATTTTTTATACATTTTGAAATTTCGATCCCCACTTCAATAATGCTTTAAAACAAGAAAATGAAAAGACAAGAAATATTCAGGTTTCTTGAAAATTTTGTATTTTTGAAAGTTTTTGAGAATTCAGTATCACCACCATATTTTCTCTCTTGCAATTTAGTATTTTTCAATAATTCTGTACGTCTGCAGAACAATCTAGAACATCCTAAAAATCTTCTCAAAAGAGGTACAGTAGCGGTCATAATTATGTGTACCATATTTGAAATCGCTATAACTCGGTTCATAGTGAACCGATTTTGCTCATCTCTTGACACAACATAGTCAAGGGATGTATAGTCATGCTCCAGTTTTTTGGTAACGATTCTACAGGATTCAGATGAGGCACGTCATCTGAAAGTTGAAAAATCGAAAAATAAAAAAAACTTTTTTTTTGTAGATTTTTTTCCGGAGGTCTAATAAATTTTTTCATGTGTATTAGAGTCCATAGTAACCTCCCAAAAATTTTTGGAATTTTAGAAAAAGTTTGAAATTTTTAAAAAATCATTTAGTGAAAATGGCCTGAAACTTCCGGTGCCCGTAACGGCCGAAGGAGTAGCCCGATCGAGCTATAAATTCTTGAGAGTACGTGCCAATATATATTTTATCAATCCCCTAATCAGTAATGTTAAAATTTGAAAGTTGATTTTTCGAGTTTTCAGTACTTCAGGGACCCTTTGGAAAATTCATCACATCACTGAAAACTCGAAAAATCAACTTTCAAATTTTAACATTACTGATTAGGGGATTGATAAAATATATATTGGCACGTACTCTCAAGAATTTATAGCTCGAATTCTCAAAAACTTTCAAAAATACAAAATTTTCAAGAAACCTGAATATTTCTTGTCTTTTCATTTTATTGTTTTAAAGCATTATTGAAGTGGGGATCGAAATTTCAAAATGTATAAAAAATTTGAAATTTTCCAGAAACGGGAAATAATTTATTTTCAGAACATTTTTTTCTCTAATATTTCAAAAATCATTTCAAAAAATCCCAAACTAACCTATCAAAAATCCTGGCCTTCTTGAGGACATTTCCCAGATAGACATAGGCGTCGAGGAAGTTCGGATTGAGTGTGACGGCCTTTTCAAAGTGCTGAATGGCCAGCCAAATCTCTCCTTGACGGTTGAAAACACAGCCCAAGTTGGACCAGGCTACTGCGAATTGAGGTTGGGTTTCGATGGCACGAAGGTAGCAAACCTGGAAGCAAAGAAAACAAATTATGGGTTTTTATAGGAGAAACAGAGGTGAAGCATTCAAGAAAAAATTAAGAATAAACGCATTTCCGAATATTTAAAACTGCAAAAAATTCAATTTCGTTAAAATGGAGAAACTGTAAAATTAGTAAAATTGTCAAAAATTACAGTTTCATCAAATTTGCAAAATTATATTTTAGATTAATTTTTCAATTTATTTGTCTTTCAATAAGGAGATTTTTCAAAAAAAAGCTTTCTGAATTTTTGCGACAGGAAAAAAAAATATAAAAGTTTTTTTGAATTTCAGGTTTTGCGATATTCACAATTTAAAGAAAAAGTGTCAATATTTCGAATTTTTGAAACAGTTTTTCAAAATTTCAAAACAATAGTTTAGATTCATTTTTCAGTACCACATTTCTGATTTTTCGAAACCGAAAAAAAATGGAATGGTTTTCTATTTCGTAAAGTAGAGTTTCTGCTGGAATAATCAAAATTTCTGTTTTTTTTTTCAAGAATTGATAAAGGATAATCAGAATTCAGTGGCTAGAAAAATAAAAATGACAATTTTTCGAATTTTTGAAACAGTAAGATTTTCAAAAATTACAGTTTTGCCAAATTTTCAAAACAATAGTTTCTGTTCTTTTAAATAAATTTACCCAAATGAAAAAATGCTGAAATTTTTAGAAATTTCAAAAAAACGCACCTTGGCCTCATCGAGCCTTCCCATGGCCTTCAGTAGATTTCCCAAATCACTTCTGACACAATAAAGTTCCGGATTGATGTGAAGAGCGTTGTAGTAGGCGTGGACGGCCTGATCGAGATCTCCACCGGAAACGAGGGCTGCTGCCAGGTTTATGTAGGCGTAGATGAATCCGCGCTGGAAAAAACAAGGGGATTGATAAGAGAAGTATTGATTTTTTGTGAGAAAATCTGTTTCAAACAATAATTTTAATTAAAATGTTCCCCGGGAATGTCAGAGTTTCATCAATTTTGCAATTTCAGAAAGAATTTTTTAAAAAAATTCCAAAAAATTGGGCATTTATTATCGTTGCATTTCAAAATGACAGTGCGGCGCACTTTTTTCCGAACGACACTCCGCGATATCTCGCCACGAGCGAAAGCGCCTCTCGGGCGGGGTACTGTAATTTTTTATTGCGAATTTTCACATTTTTCATTGATTTTCTACCGATATACACCGGAATGATCATATTTTGTGATTTTTATGCAAAAAACTGCGGAAAAACAGGAGAAATCGGTAGAAAATGTGAGAATTCGCAATAAAAAATTACAGTACCCCGCCCGAGAGGCACTTTCGCTCGTGGCGAGATATTATCGTTGTATCTCAAAACTTCATCTCGCATTCAAAATTTCAAATTGGCGCGCACGATATCTTGCAACGAAAACTACAGTAAGACTTACATTTTTCAGTGATTTTTGACATTTTTCGTGTGGATTCTAGGTAGAAAACACGGAAAATTCGATAATTCATTTGAAAACAGTTGGAAAAGCTGAAAAATAGCCCAAAAACACTGACAAATGCACGTCTTACTGTAGTTTTCGCTGCGAGATATCGTGCGCGCCAATTTGAAATTTCGAATATGAGATGAAGTTTTTAGATACAACGATAATATCGCGGAGTGTCGTTCGGAAAAAAGTGCGCCGCACTGTCATTTTGAAATGCAACGATAATATTATTTTTCAAATATTGCTGAAATTACCAATTCGGTTCTCATCAGTTGATTTGTTTTATCGAGAACCCCAATGAATGAAGCCAAATTTTCAAAAAAATTCAAATTTTAAAAAATTTTTTTAGTTTCAAAAAATTCAGAATAAGACCTTTTCAAAATCAATACTATGGGGGACCCTAAGTCCAAAAATACAACTTTTGGATTTTTTGCTCACCGGCTCGCGGAGCCCCGGAGCAAAAATGGGCTCACAAAAAAGTTGTCCAATAAATCTGAAACTTTTTCCCCGGGGGTATTTTGGGCCGTAGAGTACGAAAATCACAATGAAAAGTTCTGGAAAAAATTCTCAAAAATAGTCGTAGTGCAAAAAAGTAGAATTTTTTCAGTTTTTTTTGACCTCCTGAAAACTTTTACACTGAGCTACACGAGTTCTCTTCAGTTTTGAGTAACACGACCATAGATACATAACATATCAAAAAATATCAAAATTTAACGGTACCATTCTTTACTTTTTTTCACCATTTATGAAATTTTAGTACTGGAGCTGACCTAATTTTGGCTCTACTGAAAAATTTTCAACTGAACTTTTTTGTACCAATATTTTATTCGTAATCTACGTTCAAAAATACGTCGAATTGCACTATTCGCTGATTTTTAGAAATTGAAAATTTTGCCGAAAAGTCAACCTGAAAGTTGTTTTCACATTTTGGTTATTTTCGGGTATAGTCTCAACTGAACTATTTTTGGGTCTTATCATGGATTTGTAACTGGGACATGTACCTATTAGTTCCCCCTAATGACTAGTCTCTAAAAAAACTTTCTGAATTTTTATGATTTTTTCAACTTTTTTCACCTAATTTTTCAGTTGGTCAGCGTATAGGGGATACGGGTCCCGAACTTTTGAAAAATTTTTTAGATCGGAAAAATCGGAGTTAAGGTTTTTTGATCACTTTGGATCAGAGAAAGTACAAAAAACACAATCAGACATTTTTCAAAAATTTTTGAAACTTTTGACATTTTACTTGGCACCGCGTATAGGGGTACGTTGTGAAAAAGTCAAAATTAAGAAAAGTTCCGAAACTACCCCAAAGTGTGTCCAAATGCTACAATAAGGTCAGATGAGACCAAAAAACAACATTTGGAATTTTTCGAATTTTCGATTTTTCGGCCATTTTTCGAACGTATTCCTATACATGGACCCATTTTTAAAAAAGGTCAAAAAAAGTTCTAAAAATTCTAAAAAATTTGAATATTTTTTCTGAGCCTGGGAGTTAAATTTAATAAATGGGTATGTGTCCCAGCTACAAAATAAAAATGTAAACTGGTATTGATTCAGTTGTAACTTTTCCCGAAAAAAATCAATATGTGTTGACCACTTTTTCCAACTTTGACCTCGATTTTTGACCCAAAACAGTATTGTTAATGTTTGATTTTATAAACCTAATCGACGTATTTTGGGACGCAGATTACGATTACGAATATGAAGTCCGTTTTTGTAACTTCAGTTGAAAATTTTTCAGTAGAGCCAAAATTAGGTCAGCTCCAGTACTAAAATTTCATAAATGGTGAAAAAAGTAAAGAATGGTACCGTTAAATTTTGATATTTTTTGATATGTGATGCATCTATGGTCGTCTTACTCAAAACTGAAGAGAACTCGTGTATGTCCCATAGTAAAATTTTCAGGAGGTCAAAAAAACTGAAAAAATTCTACTTTTTTGCACTACGACTATTTTTGAGAATTTTTTTCAGAACTTTTTGTTGTGATTTTTGTACTCTACGGCCCAAAATACCCCCGGGGAAAAAGTTTCAGATTTATTGGACAACTTTTTTGTGAGCCCGTTTTTGCTCCGGGGCTCCGCGAGCCGGTGAGCAAAAAATCCAAAAGTTGTATTTTTGAACTTAGGGTCCCCCATAGTATTCCTATGCAAAATATCAGTCCAATCAAAAATACTTTCGGCAACTGTGAAATGGCCTAGTGGCCATTGTTGAGTAGTTACAAATAGTCTCTCTTAAAGGAATGCTCCACCCTATTTCAAAGTTTGGTTGATTTTCACAAAAACGGGTTCATTTTGTCTTCCTTATTCCCATTTCATCGTTTGTTTGGCGAAAAACGCATTCGTTTCGGCAAAATTCGCATTTTTGTGCGACCGAAATTCAAATTTGAACTGCGCGGGCTTTTCTGTACGTACAGAAAAGCGCGCGAAAACACCGCCGCGTTCAAAAAAGTTTTCGTTTTTGGCGACGTGGCAAGTGCGCAGACTGGTAAATCGACTGGAAACGCATAAAAACTGTATTTTATGACTAAATTCAGCATCTGACACTCAAAAAACATGCAAATTCTGGATTTTTGAAAATTTTCGTCAAATTGGCGCGAAAATTTTGAAATTCAAATTTGAATTTAAATTTTTTCAAAATTTTTGAAAATCCTTGTGAAATGAATTGATTTTTCACTCAAATTCAGATTTCAAACTTTTATATTCTCACTAGGGAGGTACTTTTCGGATACCTTGGGAAAATTTTGAAAAAATCTCAAAAATACTACAAATTTTTCTAAGATTTTTGGTGCTATTATTTTTTCCTAACGGGCACTTTGAAACATGTGTTGACCTCTTTATTTGGCTATTATGTTTCTCTGAAAAGTGTTCATTTTATGGAAAACGTGAAGATTTTTTCACTGTTTCCTGCCCAAAAATAGCCAAATCCTAGTTAAAAGTTTTACGCTTATTAACTTATCATTATTCGATACCTTATCAAGTTATCAGTGAACTCCCAGACATCAGGATCTCAATGAGCAGGGATTCACGAATTCCACTGATAACGTGATAAGGAGTAGAGCTTCCAAGAAGTGGCCGTGATAAGCTGATAAGTTGATCAATTCCCAATTTTTCACGATTTTATGGAATTTTGCAACAAAAAAAATTTTTTTCCAGAATTTCAATTTTCTGGATTTTTTCAAGAAATTTTGAATTCATGGTGATTTTTCTAAAAATTCAAAACCAAAATTTCTTCGCTACTTTCATGATTAAAAAAATATATATCCATAAAAATGGATTTTGTGAAAAAATGAAAGTTTTCCAGCGAAAAATTATGGGAATTTCAAAAAAAAAATGGTAGGAATTCCAGATTTTTCTTTAAAGAACAGGGGAAAGTAGTCACAAATTAAAAAAAAAACCAAATGTAAAAAAAAGGTTCAACTAGAAACAACAAATTTTGTGCGTTTTCCAATTACTCACTCGATCAAAATACTCTTGAAATTTTGCAACAGAAATTTTTTTTTCTAGAATTTCAGATTTTTCTAAAAATTCAAAATCAAAATTTGTGCTATTTTCAATATTTTTGAACGCATTTACAAAGATGTGTTTTTTGAAAAAATGAAGATTTTCAGTTTCCCCAAAACCAGCACATTTTCTGCATTTTCCAACCACTAACCATATTGAAATACTCGGAAGCCACCTCGAACTCCCTCAACTGTTTCTCGGTGACTCCGCTGCTGTTCATTTCGCCAATCAACTTGTTCATCCGTCTCAAAACTCTGTTTGTTGGCTCCAAATAGGGACACGTGTCCACAAGAACTCCGTGAGGCGTCGCCGACGTGAACTTGTTGTCGAAAACGAGCTCCTGGAAAAAACAATGGAAAATGTTTTTAAAAATGGGAAAAATTTTACAAGAACTGAAAAAAAATTATTTTTTAAAATTCATTATTCTAGATTTCAGTGAACCATTCAAAAATTAGAAAAATTGTTTTTTTTTTGAATAATTTTTTTAAAAAATCTAGATTCTAAAAACCAAGGAAAATGTTCACAAATTTCAGAAAAATCAGGAAATTTTTCAAAAAAATTAAGATTTTTCTGAAAATCATTTGGAGCTTCAAAAAAAATTATTTAAAACATATCTGAATTCCAGAAAAATAAGAGAAATTTTAAATAAAAAAAACCAATCATTTAATTTTCTAATTTTCGAAAAATTGTAATTTGAAAAATCAAGACAATCAAAAAATCAAGTCTTACACACACCTAAACTAAATAATTCTCCTATTTTCCAAAGAGTTTTGATTTTTTAAAGATCGTGAAAAAAATTGCCAGTTTCTCAAAATCCATAAGATTGTGTTGAAATATTCCAAATTCAATAAGATACATCAGCCACAATTTAAAAAAAATTAATATCAAAAATTTCTATTTTCCAAACCAAAATTCACTGAAAACGCACAAAATTCCTGGATTCAAAAATCCAGAAAAAACTAAAAAAATTTCAAAAAATCTAGAAAAATTATTTTCAAATTCTAGTAAACATACACTAATTTTCCTAATTTTCAAAAAAAAATTGAATTTGAAAAAATTGAGATTTCCCGTTTTTCTTCCAATTTTTTAAATAATTTTTGTCTTTCCCTCATCTGAACTAATTTTCCTATTATCGTTGCATCCAAAAGTTGCCGCTCGCATTCAAAAATTCAAATTGGCGCCAACGATATCTCGAAGCGAAAACTACAGTACGACGTGCAATTTTCAGTGTTTTCTGGCTATTTTTGAGTTTTTCAGACTGTTTTTGAATGAATTATTGCATTTTTGGCATTTTCTGACGACAATTTACTCGAAAACAGCCGAAAAACTCTGAAAAAGGCACGTCTTACTGTAGTTTCCGCTGCGAGATATCGTGCGCGCCAATTTGAAATTTCGAATGCGAGCGGCAACTTTCGGATGCAACGATAATAATTCTCCTATTTTTCAAAAAATTGTACTTTTAAAAAATTAAGAAAATTCAATATTCCACCTTTTTCCCCCCATCATCATTCTTATAATATAAGTTTCTAGTGGTGTCTGTTTGTCTGTTTGTTTGTTTGTCTGTCCGTCCGTCCGCACTTTTTTCATTTCTAGAAATTGGGGGGGGGGTCACGGGACGCCGAAGGCGTTCCGGGGAGACGGCGCAGCCGGCTCCGAGTCAAAAAACCTAGACTGGATGCCGGCGAAGCCGGCGGGACAGTCTAGTTTGTTCATAATTTTTTATCTTCAACTAACCTGAGCCTTCTCGACAATCCTCGACTGCTCATTCCTCTTCCTCGCCCCAACTCCAGAATCCTCTCCAAGCTTCGGAATCGCCGGTTTCAACACGACACTCGGTCCAGGAACATCCTTATCATCCTCCTCCTCCTCATCCTTCAGCCTCCTCTCAATCCGTCCCTCTTCCGTGATTCCCATCAGTTCCCTGGCCATGCGATCGTCCTCCTCCTCCATCATCTTGAATCTCTGAGCTGCTGCGAGATGCGGATCCGTCGAAGACAAGAATCCGATCGTGTCGATGGCTTCCTTGGTCCGGGACGTCTTCTGAAGGTCCTCCAGATTCCCCATTTCCTCCATTTCCTGTCGTGACTGCATCGTTCGCTTCTCCAACATCTTCATCGGATCCTTTGCATCTTCCGCTTCCTGTTCGTCGGCCCGTTTTTGTTGATCTTGGTAGAGCTGGAATGAGGCAAGAAATTAGAGAATGAACTTTGCATTTTTTTTGCATTTTTGAAATTCACAAAAAGTTTACCGTAAAACCTCTAATAGAAAGGTCCTTGGAGAAGCCTCACGAAAAAAAGAAGGGCAGCCTTTGATAGAGGGCGTTTCCATCAGGAGGAGCCTGTGTTCAGCCGTTTTTGGACATTTTTGCTTGATTTTGGGCAGTTTTTTTCTCAAAAGTGTTTGAAAAATAGAAGGGCATGCCCTTCTAATAGAGGTTTTACGGTAGTCTGATTTTTTTTAGAAAGGAGTTCAAAAACAGATGGAATCAGTCCTCCCAGTCCAAATTTTCCCGTTTTTCAAAGATTTTACGTTATTACCGTCTTACGACGATGGGTCCGGCCACGAAAATGGTTTCTGGCTGAAATACGGCTTCTGGACAAGATTTTGACACTTTTTCCCATGGAAATAGGTAAATTCAAGCATTTCCCATCAATTCCCAGCAATTTTCACCGATTTTCAGCTCCAAGGCGTGCGTTTTCCTCAAAAACGCCTAATTTTCACCAAGAATCTTTGCAAACTGCTGAATTTGATGGAAAACGCTAGAATTCATGCATTCTGACCTATTTTCATCAGAAAAAGTGTCAAAATCTTGTCCAGAAGTCGTATTTCAGCCAGAAACCATTTTCGTGGCGAGACCCACGCCAATAATATCAGAAAACATGAGAAGACACTCTTCCTATTGGAAATTCCCATTTTTCAAAAACTTTATAATTTTTTTTTGAAACTGAAAAAAAATTTTTTTTGTATAATTCCGTTTTTTCCTTTTTTTAAAATTCCCTTCAAAATCTCATTTTTTCTTTAAAAAAACTAGAATCTCAGCTTTTTCTTCAAAAATCGCTGATTAGTTTCATTCCCAAATTGACCCAATTTCTCAATTTCCAAATGCCAAAAATGAGTCATTCAAAACGAGAAAAATTCCAAATTTCCCTCATAAATCCCCATTTTTTCCTTCAATTTCCTGTCAGCCCGAGCCAATTTTTAGTCAATCCAAATTCCCGGAAAATGTCAATTTTCCATCAGAAAAAACATTGTCAGTGATAAATCTACTGATATCACTGATAGCAAAGCCAACTTTCAATTTCCGTCAAATTCTGATGACTATTCGTTATTTCTAGACCCGACAACCCGGAAATCACTATAGTTATCACTTTTTGTCTTTTTTATCAGCAAAAACCGAAAAAACCCGTTTTTATGCTCAAAATTCATGTCCATCTTCTAGAAAATTTCCAAAAATTCAGGGAAAATTGGAAAAAAGAGAATTTCGCCAAAAAAGGTAGCGTGCCCTAATCTACTATTTATTAGAGTCTAGACACTCAAAACGCTCACCGACAAAATTGGGAAAAATTCGCATTCTCAATTTCATTTCGGGTCTCGAAACGACAATTTCCCTCCTCATTTTTTTTTAAAAGTTGGGTCTCGGAGCGAAAAGTACAGTAATCCCTTATCACACGAATCTCATTGATTTCTCTTCAGAAATGTTATGGAAATTCGTTGAAAAATGGAGAAAAAAGCAAAAATCATTTTTCCGGGTCTCGAAACGACAATTCTCATTTTTCGAAAATCATATTTTCAAAAATTGGGTCTTGAAGCGAAAAACTACAGTAATCCCTTTTTTCCAAAAATTCCATGAAACTTCATGTAAAAAAAAGGAAAAAATCAGCAAAAATCAATTTCTCGAATCTCAAAGCAAAATTTCCAAATCTACAGTATCCCGCCAAGCAAAAATTTTTTATAATGATTTTAAGCCAAAATTCAATAGAAAACACCCAGAATTATGCTAAAAATTACGAAAATGACTCAAGAAAAAATTCAAAAAATCAGAAAACCATTTCTTTACCGTAATCTTCCCTAAATTTTAGAAAAACCGTTAAAATTTCTGAAAATGATTCATTTTTCCTTCTAAACCCAGAAAAAACCACTAATTCCACCCCGAAAACTCCAAAAAACCACCAATCCTAAAAAAAGGAGCCAACGAAAAACGTGTTCTCCCAAAAAAAAAGGCTGAACTCTGTCATCGGTGTTGAGTCGAGCAGGATAATCATACATATCTAATCCGAAACAAAAAAAGAACTACACTGATCCCCGGCCGGAACAACTCTCTCTCTCTCTCTGACACACAACATGCCACCGTGATAATCTCTGAAGACCTATGGAGCACTGACGTGTTGTGCCATCAGGTTTACAGCCAAAATGACCGGACTTTTGGGAAAATCACGAAAAGTTTGAAGAATCTGGTATTCTGTTCAGAACACGACGAACCTTACGTCAAAAAAGAGTATTTTGAAATTTTTGAAGCAGAAAAATGCATTTCGTCATCAAAATCTTTTTTCGGTCAAATGGTTCTGATAGGATTACATTCCTTTTTTTCTTAAAATTATTCTGCTTTTTCCGTTTTTTCTGAAATTTGGCGGAAAAAAGCCAATTTTTTTACTCCATATTTTTCTGAAATTTCAACATTTTCATGAAAATTCGATGAATAGGGCTCTAGAAACTGAAAATTCTAGTTTTTTTTCGGCTGAATTTTCTAGAAGAATTCAAAATCTAATTGAAAAATTATTTTGCCAAAAAAAAACGTGCTGCATTACAATTTTTTATTTTCAATTTTTTCAAAGTTCCCAAATTTCCAAAAAAAAACCCCTACCTTGACAGCTTCATGCTCATTCTGATAATCACAGTTTTCCAGGTCAGTTTTGAACGTGATTTCAGCCTGACAATTGGGACATCTGAAGTAGAATCGGAAGATTTTCAGACCAAGATACGACTCTCCTTCGGCGGTTTCACGCTTCATATTGAACTTTTTTCCTGGAAAAAAGTGATTTTTCGTGTTTTTTAGGGTTTTTCAATGAAAAATCAATATTTCAAAGCTCTTACCTTTACAAATATACTCATGGCACGCATTACACTGCATATTGAACGGTGTCATGACACGAACGAATTGTCTGAAAAAAAAAAATCGATTGGCCATTTCGAAATTTGAAAATTTCAGAAAAATCCATGAAACAGGAATAATTTTTTTCAATTAAAAAAAACGGTATGCTCAAAAATCCTCAAGCTGAAATTTCAAAAAATCTAGATAAATTCGAGGAACT
The DNA here is from genome assembly GCA_900536315.3 of Caenorhabditis becei. Classification (NCBI taxonomy): domain Eukaryota; kingdom Metazoa; phylum Nematoda; class Chromadorea; order Rhabditida; family Rhabditidae; genus Caenorhabditis; species Caenorhabditis becei. Next base: position 30,715 of record LR539441.1, on the reverse strand, counting down.
GTAAAAAAAATTTTATCAAACCAATTTTTTCAGAATTTTCTAGGGAATTGCAGGCTTTTATTTCGAAAGATCAATATTCGTGAATTTCATGTAAAATTCATGGAACCTAAAAAAAAACCGAAAAAGGAATCAATTTTTTGTGAATTTTGATGTGACAGCCAAAATGAGATTGGCTATTCCAAAAATTGAAAATCTTTAAAAAATTTTCTGAAACAGAAACAAATTTTTTTTGAAAAATAAATAAAAATCATTTGACTGAAATTTCAAAAAATTCAAAAAAAAAAGTAAAATTCTAGAAACTATAAAAAAAATCGTTTTCGTTTGGAAAAATATTTAGAAAGCTACAGTGAGTCACTAACAATTAAAAACCCTAATTTTTTAGTAAATTTCATGAAACTGAAGAAAATTTGAATTCAGAAAAAATTGTTTCCGTTTCAAAAAATCAATCTGAATTTTAGCATTCATTATTCTCCAATAAGCTTTCTTGAATTATCCCCTTAAAAATCAATAAATCAATAAATACCTTTTTCTATGATCCTCCTCGATGACATCACGGACCTCTTTGGTGAGTGCTTTAGCACGGGCCATCGCCAGTTCCACGCATTGTTCGATCTGGAAAACAAAATTGAAAAAAAATCTTATCACCTGATTATCACTATTATCACTAGGAACTGGTTTAAAAATTAAAATTTTCAGCTAAAAATTTTAAAAAAATTCGAAACTCTCTATTATCGTTGCAACTCAAAAGTTCATCGGGTAGATTTACGGAGTTGCGGGTCTCGCCACGCGCGAAAGCAAATCGTGCTGCGCCTTTAAAGTACGGTAGTTGCGCAATTTGTCTTTTTCCACTTATTTTCCTCATTTTTATCGGTTTTTCAACCGATTTTCGCATTTTTTATATCAAAAAAAGCACAAAAAAGAATTTTTTGTGTAGAGAATGCGAAAACCGGTTGAGAAACCGATAAAAATGAGGAAAATAAGTGGAAAAAGACAAATTGCGCAACTACCGTACTTTAAAGGCGCAGCACGATTTGCTTTCGCGCGTGGCGAGACCCGCAACTCCGTAAATCTACCCGATGAACTTTTGAGTTGCAACGATAATAACAAGGGAAGGTTATCAACTTGAGGGTATCAACTTGCAAAATACTGAAAAAAATTCTCACATCAAAGAATCTAGAAATGTTGATGTTCAACATTGAAAAAGGTCACCTGCATCGTAGAGAGCAAACAACTAATTCTCTGGTGGAGAACGCGGTCCTTGCTGCATACAATGACGATCGATCCGTCCAGGCACGACGCTTCCTTTTCCGTCGGATCGATGATGACCGTCTGGCTGGAAAAATAGGGGGAATTTTAATTTTTAAGAGAGACTATTCGTAAATAGTCGACAAGCCATTTCACAAGAGCCGAAAGTATTTTTGTTTGGTCTGATATTTTGCACAGGGGTACTATGGGGGACCCTAAGTCCAAAAACACAACTTTTGGATTTTTTGCTCACCGGCTAATAACTCGGCTCAAAATGATCCGTTTGATTTTTAGAGTTTTTCGAATTTTCGAAAAAGTTTGAAATTTTTTAGAATTTTTTGGAAAAAAGTAATTTCACGTGAAGAATCTAGGTCTTCACGTGAAAAATCTAGGTCAATTTTACGTGAAAAATCTAGGTCACCACGTGAAAAATCTAGGTCATTACGTGAAAAAACTAGGTCATTACGTGAAAAATCTAGGTCACCACGGGAAAAATCTAGGTCATTTTTACGTGAAAAATCTAGGTCACCACGTGAAAAATCTAGGTCATTACGTGAAAAATCTAGGTCACCACGTGAAAAATCTAGGTCACCACGTGAAAAATCTAGGTCACC
>LR539441.1:0-19031 GCA_900536315.3 Caenorhabditis becei | reverse complement strand
CCAATATTTTTTATCCTTACTCCTTATCAAGTTATCAGTAATATTGCAAATAGCACTATTTGTCAGAAGTGCATTGATCTATTTCACTGATAACTTGATAAGGAGTGGAGATAGAAAAAAGTGATCAACTACAAAGTTGTAGAGCAGACAATTTCCCATCGATTTCATATTTTTAAAAAATTTTGAAGGCAAAAGTTGATTTTCTACGTTTTTTTGAAAAATGAAAAATGTCCAAATTTCTGAGACCCTGCGAAAAAGGAATTCTCGCTCCAGAGAAACGTACCGCGCCGAAAAATCCAATGAGTCAACGATGGTTCTCTTGATATTCCACGGCATTCCGCAAAGAGTTGGAGGGATTTTAGAAGTTGTCTGAAAATGGGGGAAAAGATGAGTAAGATTTGTTTTTCGCACTCACTTCATTTCTCGTCTCACATGTCTTCTGAATCCCATCAATCACGTCTTCCACCTCTGCCAACGCCTTCAGAATCGCAGATTGCTGAGTCAGTTGTCGGATGCGATCGAGCTGAGACGAGAAGTCGTCGAGCATCTGAAGTTGTCGACGGCACTTGACCCCCGTTCTTCGTCTCTCCAGATTCGTCGTCACTTCGTCCAGATGCTCCGAGAGCTCATCTGAATCCGCGGAGAGCTTTCGATTCAGAATCGCTGCCTCCTCTTCGATCCACTTCTCCGTCGGAGAACTCGGAAAGCTCTGCTCCTTCTTCTCGATCAACCGCTTCAACGCAAAGTAGTCCGATCCGATCTCTTCTTCCTTTCGGCTCAATGCTGATTTCAATTTCATCATTTCTGGCGACAAGTCGTCCTTTCCGTCGGCATCTGTAAATGGAGAAAGTTGAGCGGGTTTGTGAGAAAAATTTCATGTTTCAAGAAAATTTTGAAATAGAAATTAAAAATAAATAAATTCACTTTTCCAGCGAGCTTTATGAGTGCTTTTTGCGATTTCACTGATAACTTGATAAGGAGTGAAGATATCATTCAGTGATAAACTACAAAGTTGTAGATCAATCAATTTGACACAACTTTGTAGTTGACCACTATTATTTATCTTCACTCCTTATCAAGTTATCAGTAAATTTGCAACAAGAACCATTTGTCAGAAGTGCATTGATCGATTTCACTGATAACTTGATAAGGAGTGAAGATAGGAAAAAGTGATCAACTGCAAAGTTGTAGAGCAGACAATTTCCTATCGATTCCATATTTTTCAAAATTTTAAATTGAAAAATTGATTTTCTACGATTTTTTGAAAAATGAAACAATTCCAAATTTTTCAGACCCTGCGAAAAAGGAATTCTCGCTCCAGAACTCGCTGAAAACAAGGATTTGGTTAGATATACGTTTATCAGAGACCCATTTGACAGATTTATTTCGTTTTATTTAGATCAATGTGTTGTGATAACTGATAAGAAATGATAAGAAATCAGTGTTTCAGAGTAAACGTTTGCGATAAATGTGGCTCTGATATGAGATGTGTTGTGATGAAAAATGGGTTTATAATTTTTTTTTTCGATTTTTTGAAAAATCATCAAATTTCAACCAGTTGTTTGGAGTCATTTTTGACATTAAAAAATATTTAAAAAACCAAAAACTAACCGTCGACAATTTTGCATTTATAGCTGTCCACTTTATTCGCCAACACCTCCAACTTCTTCTTCTCAACCTGATTTTTGGGTTTATTGGGCTCAATTGCGTATAAATGGGAGCCCATAGAACGTGAGTTCAGATGATTCAGCAAACAGTCAAACGATTGGATAATATGTTCCAGATGATAATCAACATTATCGATTGGGACATGCGGATGGGAGGCCCTGGGCTCTTCGAGCCGCCGAGTTGTATTCTTCGACTGCGATTTTCCCATTGTTCTCTTATTGGCTTTGGCGATTCTGAAATTGTAGGCAATGTGGCTTTGCAAAAAGTTAATGACAGAACTGTCACAGAAGGAAATGGAATCAAAAATGTTATCGAAAAAAATGAGAATGATCACCTTATCACTGATAAATTGAATGGCAAAACTTGAGAAAAACTGTTGGATTACTGTAGCGACGATATCTCGTAGCGAAAACTACAGTAAGATTTGCAAATTTCAGTGATTTTCGTGTTACTGTGGTTTCCGCTGCGAGATATCCTGGGCGCCAATTTTGAAAAACGTTTTTTTTTTGGAATGAAATTTTTTTTTTCAATAATTAAAAAAAATTTTTTGTTTTGAAAATACATTTTTTTTAAATAATTAAAAAAAAATTTTTAATTTTTTAAAATAATTTTTTTCTTTAGAAATAGTTTTTTTTTTTGAAAATAAAATTTTTTTTAATTTTCAGAATTTTTTAATTTCACAATTTATGGGATTTTCCAAAAAAAAAACTACAGTAAGATTTGCATTTTTCGTGTTTTCTAACAATAATTTCAGTGAAAAATGCAAATCTTACTGTAGTTTTCGCGCCAATTTGAAATTCGTATTCAAACTTTTTTATTCTAGCTCCAGACGCCAGAATAATGAAAAATTTAGCAAACAATGCGAAAAAAGAAAAATGATCGATTTTTGGTTGGGAAATGGAGAGGAATGAGTGGGAGAAGAGAGGGTGACAGGTGACCCGATGGGTCTCGAGACGAAAATGATGAGAAGGTGTGCTGAGCCGTTTATTGATTTTCTAGAAGACGTCGCTCATCGGAATCTTATCCCCCAGCAATCTTGGCAATTTGGGTTTTTCTTGGGTCGAGAAATAGAAAAAAAAAATGACTGATAAAATTACTGATAAAAATTGTAAAAAAAATTCAGAAATTTTTTTTAATTTTTTAAATTTTTTTAATGCGATTTTTTCAAATAAATTTTTTTTAAATTATTTTTTTTGTTGCTTGAATAAAGTTTCAATTTCTCTCTTGATCCGAAACATTTGTCCCTTCTTTTTTCTTTTTATTTTCCCGATTTTCGCGAAAAGATTGAGATAAAAATCTTTTGTTGGCGTTGATCTTTCCATTGAATTCTTGAAAAATAGAGAAAAAAAATCTTGGAAAATTTGGATTTTCTCCAAAAATTGAAGTGAAAATTGGGATTGATAGAAAATTGAAAGCTGGTTAGTTTATCAGTTGATCACTTTTTAGGATCTCTCCTCCTTATCAAGTTATCAGTGAAATCTTGGAGAGTTTACTTCATGAGCCAATGGACACATGGTGTTCAGGATTTCACTGATAACTTGATAAGATATATCAATTTGTGATCAATTGCAAAGTTGTAGAGCAGTCAATTTGCCACAACTTTGTAGTTGATAACAAATAAGCATAATCAATGCTTATCAAGTTATCAGTGGAATAGAAAAATGATGAGCCTCCAGTGAATTGCAGATCCTGGAAAACTGGAAAGACCACGGAACGGGTGTCTGTTTGATCTCTCCAAAAAGAAAAGGTGATTTTTGCAGTTTTATCTCCGAAATAAATCTTTGATCGTGATGTTTTCTGGGTGGAGTGGACTTTTGAAAGCTGGAATTTTAGTGGAGGAACAGGATCTTCGAACGGAGTTATAACTTCAGTCACTGATAACTTGATAAGCACTGATTATACAGAATAGTTGTCAACTGATAAGTTGTTGCAAATTGTCTTTTCTACAACTTTGTAGTTGATCACTAATTGATATCTTCCCTCCTTATCAAGTTATCACTAAAACGCCATTGAACACCTTGCCTCGCAAGTGAATTTTGCGATTTCACTGATAACTTGATAAGGAGTCAAGATACAAAAAAGTTGTCAACTGATAAGCTGATCAGCAGGAAATTTCCTATAGATTCCCATTTTCAGATAAGGAAAAAGATCAAAACGTGATTTTCTAGAAATTTCCGAAAATTAGCCAGGATCTTTAGTCTAAAGCGATTCTCCAAAAATCAGGAACAATGAGATCAATTTCAAAGATAAGAATCTTTATAAAAATCACCAGAGATTCAGTGTATTTTTCGAATCCCCAATGAGATACCGTACTCTTTTCGTGTCGATATTCAGGATTTTGGCCATTTTTAGTGGAATCGCCTTATCAGTTTATGCGTGGAGATGGCATTATCAGTGGTATTATGATAAGAGGATGTATATCAGAAATGTCAATTTTACTGGAAGTAAGGGGTCTGGAATTTAAAAAAAATTTGAAAAATGAAAAAAAAAATTGTTTTTCAGTCAACGAATTCATTCCTCCATTTCACAACATCATCGAATCTGACTTTATTGTAAGATTTTTATTTTTATTTATTTTTTCTATTTTTTTTAATTTAAAAAATTTTAAAAAAAATTGAAATTTTTATTTTTTTCAATTCTCAGGCGGCTCCAGAATACAACATACTGGGTTGTCAAATCAGAAAATCCATGTCTCAATTATTATTCAATACCGTATGCCTGTTGAACGCCAAAGATGACTATTTGAATGGGAATTTGACGATGAGTGATACGTGGAAGATTGAGAGGTTTCAAATGATTCTAGAAAATTAATATGAATTTGTAAAATTTAAGTTGATGGTGGAATCGATAGACAATTTCCTGCTCTACAACTTTGTAGTTGGTCACTTTTTTGTATCTTCACTCCTTATCAAGTTATCAGTGAAATTGCGCAACGCACTTTTCCAGCTAGCTTCAAGAGTGTGTTTTGGGATTTTACTGATAACTTGATAAGGAGGGAAGTTATCACTTAGTGATCAATTACAAAGTTGTAGAGGATCTAATTTATCACATTTTTGTAGTTGATCACTAATTTCTATCTTCACTCCTTATCAAGTTATCAGTAAAATCGCAAAGTGCACCATTAGTCAGAAGTGCATTGATCTATTTCACTGATAACTTGATAAGGAGTGAAGATAGAAAAAAGCCATCAACTGCAAAGTTGTAGAGCAGACGATTCCCCATCGATTCCATATTTTATCTAAATTTTAAAGTCGAAAATTGATTTTTTATGATTTTTTAAAAACTCAAAAAAAAAATCTCAAATTTTTCAGACCCTGCGAAAAAGGAATTCTCGCTCCAGAACTCGCTGAAAACAAGGATTTGGTTAGATATACGTTTATCAGAGACCCATTTGACAGATTTATTTCGTTTTATTTAGATAAATGTGTTAGGTTTGTGATAACTGATAAGAAATGATAAGAAAAATCAGTATTTCAGAGAAAACGTTTGCCATAAATGTGGTTCTGACATGAGATGTGTTGTGATGAAACTTTATGAGAATTTGAAAAATTTTAAAGATGGGAAAAGGGAAAATCCTAATTATATGGATTTACATGGAGCACCAGAATCTTGGTAATTATTGATTTTTCAAAAAAAAAATCAAAAAAAAAATTTTTTTTCAAAATTTTTTTCCAAAATTTTTTTTATTTAAAATTTTTTTTAAAATTTCAAACTTTAGATTAATGATTATTTCTTGTTTATATATATATATTTATAAAAAATTGATTTTAAAAAATTTTGAAAAAAATCAAAAATTGATCCCTCCAAAGCCTTTTGAAAATCCACATTATCTCCGATTTGATCATTTTTCAACTTGATCGGGAACAATTTTCATTTTATTCTTTGAATTCGAAATCTTGATCTTTCGAGGGAAAAATGGGGGATTTACTGGATTTTTCTAGAATTTTCTAGAATTTTTTTGAAATTTCCTGAAATTTCAGCAAGAATAGACTGATTTCAAAAAAGTGATTTTTCAATCAGTGATAACTTGATAAGGAGTAAAGATACAAAAAAGTTATCAATTACAAAGTTGTTGCAAATTTTCTGCTTTACAACTTTGCAATTGATCACAAATTGATATCTTTACTCCTTATCAAGTTATCGGTAAAATCCCAAACTTGACTTATTTTTAGGATGTGCAACTTCTCCGAAGACCTTGAAAAATGGAAGTTGCTGAAAATTGGAGCAGGAGAAGAGGAAAGGATATCAGCAATTAGAGAATTGGAAAATATTTTCAAAAAACAAAAAGTTCCGAAGAAAATGATTGATTACATGAAGAGAACGTCTTTGGGTAAGGAAAAAATCCAGAAAATTCTGGATTTTCCAAAAATCCCTAAAAATCAATAATCGATCAATAAATCTAAGCGAACACTGGATCTAATATCAAATTTTTTTTAATCAGCTTATCAGTTGATACCTTTTTGGTGTCTTCACTCTTTATCAGTGCCCCCCCCCCCCTCAAACTACAGTTGCTACACGCTTTCCACTGTGGTGTTCAGAAAATTAGTGATAACTTGATAAGGAGCAAAGATATCAATTAGTGATTAACTACGAAGTTGTAGAGCAAGAAATTTCCAACAACTTATCAGTTGACAACAATTTCGAATAATCAGTCCTTATCAAGTTATCAGTGACTGAAATTATAACTCCTTCGAAAATCCTGTTCCTCCACTGAAATTCCAGCTTTCAAAAGTCCACTCCCACCAGAAAACATCAGGACCAAAGATTTGTTTCGGAGATAAAATTGCAAAAATCACCTTTTCTTTTCGGAGAGATCAAACAGACACCAGTTCCGTGGTCTTTTCAGTTTTCAAGGTTCTGAGATTCACTGGAGGCTCTATGTTTTTGTATTCCACTGATAACTTGATAAGCATTGATTATTCTGATTTTTTATCAACTACAAAGTTGTTTAAAATTGTGTCCTCTACAACTTTGTAGTTGATCACTAATTGATATCTATTCTCCTTATCAAGTTATCAGTGAAATCCTGAACACCAAGTTTCCAGGGGCTCATGTAGTAAAGCCTCCAAGATTCACTGATGACTTGATAAGGAGTGAAGATCTCAAAAAGTGCTCAACTGATAACCTGATCAGTTTCAAATTTCCTATCGATTCCAATTTTCACTTCAATTTTTGGAGCAAATCTAAATTTTCCAAGATTTTTTTTCAATTTTTCAAGAATTCAATGGAAAGATCAACGCCAACGAAAGATTTTTATCTCAATCTTCTAGCGAAAATCGGGAAAATTAAAAGCAAAAAGAAGGGACAAATGTTCCGGATCAAAAGAGAAATTGAAACTTTATTCAGGAGGAAAAAATCATTTTTTTTTCAAATTGTTTTCAAAAAATGCAAAAAAATTTCAAAAAAATTTTTTTTTAACTTTTTACCCTGATAACTTGATAAGGATTGATTATTTTGATTTGTTATTAACTACAAAGTTGTGTCCAATTGGCTGTTCTACAACTTTGTAGTTGATCACAAATAGATATCAACCCTCGTTATCAAGTTATCAGTGATATCCGAAGTGTCCAGGGGCTCATGAAGCAAAGTCTCCAAGATTTCACTGATAACTTGATAAGGAGTGAAGATACGGAAAAGTGATAAACTGATAAACTGATCAGTTTTAAATGTCCTATCGATTCCAGTTGTTTTTCCATCTATATTTTCCATGATATTCTCAAAATTCTTTATTTTCAGTCGGCGAAACGCAACACTCCACCCACAACTCGGATCTTCGGGAGAAAGCTGAAAAACAAGTACGAGAAGATCCGATCGTCAGAGAATATCTGCATAAAATCTATTTTTTTGATTATTTAGTGTTCCATTTCGATCGAAAACCTCTTGATGACATGTTTCAGACAGATTTTTGGAATCGGTTTTGAAAATTATTTTTTGAATCTGTACATTAATTTGTTTTTCTCGGACAACTGATAACAATGTTTATCAGTTATTGATAAAAATCGGATTGATGATCGATAGCGGCCTGTCACTCCTTATCTCTCTTGCCTTCCGTCCTAGAGCTACAGAAGGCCAAGCTAAGGCGGCGTCTTTGACTTGTGTTCAGAAAATCAGTGATAACTTGATAAGGAGTGAAGATATCAATTAGTGATCAACTAAAAAGTTGTAGAGGACACTATTTGAAACAACTTTGCAGTTGATGGCTTCTTTCTATCTTCCCTCCTTATCAAGATATCAGTGAAATCGCACAATACACCTCTGAGACAAGCTGCTCTTTGACATTTCACTGATAACTTGATAAGGATTACAGATATCAGTTAGTGATCAACTGAAGAGTTGTAGAGCAGCAAATTTTCAACAACTTACCAATTGACAATTTTTCTGTATAATCAGTTCTTATCAAGTTATCAGTGATTGAAGTTTGTGATTCAAAAAAAAAATCATGAAGAAAAAAAATTTTTTTTCGTGAAATTTTTATTTTTATCACTCTATCAGTTTATCACAACATAAATAAATAATCTAAAAATCTAAATTTTTCTACAAATCTTCTTCCAAGTCGGCCTCAAATACTCTAATCCAAGAGGCGAAAAATGGATTCCAGTCGTCAGAAAGGCCAGTCCTTTCTCATCGAAATAACGGAATGTTTGGGTGGAATTCTTGTAGAAAAGGGGAAAATAATCGATAATTTCACACTTTCCCCCGCAATCTTTCTGAAGACGGGAGTACCGATCACGGGCGGTTTGATAGCCTTCCGGGTTGACGAGGATTTTCTAAAAAAAAAAATTAAAACATTTTTTTTTGAAAAAATCCTAAAAATCAGCAAATTTGCAAAACGCACTTTTGGAGCAAGCTCTCAAAAGTGCGTTTTGGAATTTCACTGATAACTTGATAAGGAGTGAAGATATGGAAAAGTGATCAACTAAAAACTTGTTTGAAATTGACTGATCTACAACTTTGTAGTTAATCACAAACTGATATCTTCACTCCTTATCAAGTTATCAGTGAAATGCCAGAACAGACTTTCGAAGGCAAGCTCTAAAAGTGAGTTTTGTAATTTCACTGATAACTTGATAAGGAGTGAAGATAGAAAAAAGTTGTCAACTGCAAAGTTGTAGCGCAGAAAATTATTTATCGATTGATTTTTTTACTTCAAAATTTTGATGAAGAATTGATTTTTTAGGATTTTTTCAAAAAAACCAACATCAATCTCCACTGGATCCGTTCCATTTTCCATCAATTTTGTTATCAGTGGATTCTTATCAATATTGATATTTGGAATTGCTGTCAGAATATACAATTTCTTCTTGATATTCCTTATCAATTTTTGCATTTGAGCCTTCATAATTTCATAAATCGGATCCTGATTTTTGGAAACTTCCGAATCAGTTGGTGGAACAGCAATTCCGATTGATCTGGAAAATTTAAAACTTTGAAAAAATGATAAACTGATAAGAAAAACCTTGTCAAAATGAATCCCAAATCCGGTTGTTCTTGTTCGATTCGTTGCGAAAATTCGTTGAAATAGGAAATACACTTTGTGGTATTTCTAGTCGGGTAGAGGGGTTCACAATCTGGAAATTAGTGATAAATTGATAAGGATTGGAGATAGAAAAAAGTGATCAATTGCAAATTGATAGATAATGTTTTGTTCTACAACTTTGTAATTGACCACTTTTTTCTATCTTTACTCCTTATCAAGTTATCACCAAACTCGCAAAACGCAATTTTAGAGCACACGTCCCGAAGTGCGTTTTGGCATTTTACTGATAAATTGATAAGGAGCAAAGGTAGAGAAAAGTGATCAACTGCGAAGTTGTAGAGGACAAAATTATCTATCGATTCCTTTTTTTACATCATGGTTTTGGTCAAAAATTGATTTTTTAGGATTTTTTGAAAATTTTCCAAAAAAAGAATTTTTTTTTGAAAAATTGTAAAAAAATCAATACTTGTTCAAAAAACTTAAGTAAAAAAGCCAATCGATAGATAATTTACTGCTCTACAACTTTGTAAATGTTAACTTTTTTCTATCTTCACTCCTTATCGAGTTATCACCAAATTCGCAAAGCGCACTTTTGGAGCACGGCCTCAAAAGTGCATTTTTGAATTTCACTGATAACTTGATAAGGAGTAAAGATATCAAAAAGTTGTCAACAGCAAAGTTGTAGAGGACAAAATTTCCTATCGATTGGTTTTTTTACTTTAATTTTAAAAATTATTTTTGTTTTTTTAGGATTTTTTGAAAAACTTGAAATTTCAGAAAAACCCCCACCAGCTTGCGATCCTTGCAGGATACTTTTGGCCTTGTGCCCACATTCCTCATGGACCAAATCGGCATGATTAGCTGTCCAACTATTCCCAAAAATCGCAAATCGATATTTTGCATTTTCCGATAATCCGTTGTGTCTACACCATCCAAAAGCAGTGTGCTGCTTCTCGTATTCACAATATTCCGTGAAAAGATTCTTTCTGTCATTCGCATTCCATTTTGTATTCAGAATCTCTACGTCTTCTGAAAAAACACTGATAAGAACTGATAAGGACTGATAGCACACCTATCGTCATGTTATCCCGAATTCCTTCCAGTCCAGACACATCTACCCTATCCTTATCGGCCCAGATATCAGTATTGATTGCTAGGACACTGATAAAGAAGAGTGTCACTGATAAGAGTCCGATTGATGTTGATGATAAGTGAAGATACCATTTTTCAAAACTTTCAAAGATCAGAATGGCTAGAAGTATGGAAGCGAGAAGGCCAGCGATGAGATCTGAAAAATCGATAATTTCAAAAAATTGTAAAAAATCAATAGTTGATTGAAAAATTAAAGTAAAAAAAGGAATCGATAGATAATTTTGTCTTCTACAACTTTACAGTTGATCACTTTTCTCTATCTTTCCTCCTTATCAAGTTATCACTGAAATACCAAAACGCACTTTCAAGGGCATGCTCCAAAAGTGCGTTTTGTAAATGTACTGATAACTTGATAAGGAGTAGAGATAGCAAAAAGTAATCAATTACAAAGTTGTAGAACAGACAATTTCCTATCGATTGGTTTTTTTACTTTAATTTTTTAATCAATAATTGATTTTTTAGGATTTTTTCAAAAAAAGTTTTTTTTCAGAAATATTTTCAAACTTTTCAAAAAATCCTAAAATTTCAATTTTAGATCAAAACCATGATGTAAAAAAACCAATCGATAGATAATTCTGTCCTCTACAACTTCACAATTGACTATTTTTTTGTATCTTCACTCCTTATCAAGTTATCACCAGAATACCAAAACGCACTTTCAGAGGCGTGCTCCAAAAGTGTGTCTTACAATTTGACTGATAACTTGATAAGGAGTAGAGATAGAAAAAAGGGCTCAATTACAAAATTGTAGAGCAGACAATTTCCTATCGATTGGTTTTTTTACTTTAATTTTTAAATCAATTATTGATTTTTTAGGATTTTTTCAAAATTTTCAAAAAAAAAATTTTTTTTTGAATTTTATCACTGATTACCATAATTATCAACTTCATCTTGCATCCTAAAATACGCACAAATAGGCCAATGAATCAAATATGAAGAATAGGAAATATCACCAATATAGGTCAAAACCCGATTTGATAAAATCAAGTCATCTTGCGAAATCAACATGAATAGCCCAGTGATTACTGTAGTTAGAGGTCTGATAAGAAGTGATAAGGAGATTATCGATTGATTATTGATTACCTGACAATCAGAACTGGAAGGGTCCACGGACAAGTTGTCATAGTGATAAGACTGATAAGAAATAGGTACTTGCAGATTTCGATGGGGATGTTTCGGGTTGGGGCTGGCGGATCAAACGGATCGATATCGATTTTTTGAACCTTATCAGTGTCCTGATCAATATCAGTTATCAGTGGAGTGTATTGATTTTTGGGTTGATTATCAGTGATAAGGTACACAACCATTCCGATTAAAAATTGCCAAATTCTCGAAAAAACACTGTTGAAAGCTACAGTATCATCGGAAATTGAGTAGAAAATGAAGGAAATCAGGCCTGGAATTTATTGATTTATTGATTGTGATTTTTATCACTGTCTTATCACCTATCACTCCATAACACAAAAATTGAACTTTTTCCTCGAAATAATTGACGAGAAGGAAGAGAAATGGGACGAGGAAGTAGTACTGTACTTCCACTGATAAGGACCAGGTGTGGGAGAAGATATCGATTGATAAGGCGATCTGGGAGTGATAAGAAGGTTTTGAGTTATTGATTGGTTGTGATAACAATTTTTTTTTATTCCAAAAAAGGAGAAAAAAAAAATTTTTTTTCGATTTTTTTTAAATTTTTAAATTTTTTTATAGATTGATTGATAATCAAATACTCAATATAAAATTTAAAAATTCAAAAATTTTCCTAAAAAAGTTAATTTTAAAAAAAATTATGAATATTTTTTTATTTTGTTTTTTCCAATTTTAAAAAATAAATTTCATTTTTAAAAAATATTTTTTTTGAAAATTTGATAATCAAATAATCAATTTGAAAATAATAAAAAATTGATTATCACGAAATACCGTATCAAAAAAATTTTTTGAAAATTTTTTTTTCAATTTTTCAAAAAAAACATTTTTTTTTAATTTTTCGATTTTTTTTTAATTTTGAAATTTTTTCAAAAAATTGAGTGATAAGCAAATAATCAATATAAAAACCCCAAAAATTCAAGAAAAAATTCATTTTGAAAAAAAATAAATTTTCAAAAAAAAATTTTGTTAAAAAAATTTTTTTTCGATTTTTTTAAAGTTTAAATTTTTTCCTTCATTTTTTTCAAATTGATTGATAAACAAATAATCAATATAAAAACCTTAAAAATTCAAAAAATTCAAATTACCCGTTGAAAATAATCATTTTCCTCTTCCTCTTCACTTGGCACATTCGAAACGAACATCAACGCCCTTCCCGCCGATTTTTGGTTCATCTCAATGGAATTTTCCGGATAAAACTGATAGAGAGCCATAATTGATAAGAAAATCAATAAAAGATAAAGCGGAAGAATTCTTTTGAAGCGTTTCGAGTAGAAAATCAATATGAGCTGATGCCACGTTTGTGTCTGGGCTCTTTTCAGCAGCATGCACATAAGGAATCCGGATAAAACGAAGAATCTGAAATATCGATTGATAAGGGGTGATAAGGGGTGATAAGAGAACTGATCAACTCCGAGATATCCATTTGGGGCGAGTTTCGGGTAGAAGTGGAACAATAGAACGGAGATGATGGCGAGGCCTCGGAGCCCTTGAAGATCCAGACGTTTTGCCATTCTGAACTGATAACTTGATAAGGAGTGGTGATATCAATTTGTGATCAACTACAAAGTTGTAGAGAAAACAATTCTAAACAACTTTGCAGTTGATCACTTTTTCCAATAATCAGTTGTTATCAAGTTATCAAAGATCTTCTCCAATAGAACGAAAAAGGCGTCGGACGTTTTGCCATTCTGGAGGCAAGATTCTGAATATTTTGGAGGAATTCAGAATCTGCCTGACGACTACAGTATTCCTCAATGGACCCACCCCTTAATTCAAGCTTCTTCTGATTTTAATCTCTTCTCATCAGACTCCAGAATCCATTGTGAACTTCTGAATACAGTATGCCTTGTAGATGAATATCTGATGACAGGAAGGCTTTTGTGATATTTTTGAGATTCCCATCTACAGTAATCCAATGGGCGGTTCGTTTGAATTCGGAATTTTTCGAGTCTTCCAAACAAGATTTTTGACATTTTCCAGGTGAGATTTGAGTTTTCTGGAATTGAAAATTTTGAAAATATATTTTAAAAATAAAAAAATACCTGACTGAAAAACAAGATCCAATTATTATTCTAAAAAAAAATACATTTTCAAAAAATAAATCTTTATGTGAAAAATTGAAATTTTTGGTCAATTTTGACGATATTTCAGAATCTGAAAAAAATTCTGGAAATTTTGGGAAAATCCAAAAAATCAATAGAAATTTCAAAATTTCAAAAAATTGCAATAGAAATAACCAGAAGGCTTGCTGCCGGCTGTCGCCGGCAGCGCCTTCTGGGTGAGGCTGGGTGTGTGATTCCTAATGGGGATAAGCGCATTGAATAAAGGTTTGACCTAGGCTGGCGAGTGAGTGAAGCTTCCCTTTAGCCATCACCAATCACTAATAAGATCCTTTTTTGGTCTAATGGCTTTATCATTGCTTTTGATGAGTTATTGATGACAGGATGTGCGTAGGCTCTGAAATGGCACTCAAATGACACTAACCACGTTCCCGTTAGCTCCACTGTAGTGTTCAGCTATCACTGATTCGCTACCCTTCCGATCCAGTGGCCTTGGCATTGCCACTGCACCTCTCTTGTCGCGAACTGCCCATTTGCTAAACCGTTTCAAGAGTCACGCCGTCTGAACCGCCTGGTTTCTCCAACTTAGGCTCAGTTCCACTTTCCCCCATTTACGAATCTACTCTCTCTTCTCCCCGCCGCCTGTTTCTAATTTGTATAATTGAACCGGGCACCAACCCACCTCCATAGCGCAGTCGGCGTCAATCCGGGCCGTCGCCAACTCATGCGCGTGGCAGTCCACCGCAGTGAACGCCAGAGTTCTGAAATTTTGAATCGGAAGGCGTCGCGCCGAACCAACGCTTATGAAATTGACGTGCAACTTCTGGGTGAGTTTGGGTGTTTGATTCCAAATGGGGATAGACGCACTGTTCGGCCTATTCGCCTTATCATTGCTCCTGATGAGTTACTGATAACACGATGTGTCTCGGTGATGAACGGGCATCCGAATGACACAAATCACGGTCCTTCTAGCTACACTCTGACCATCAACCATCACTGTTGACACGAAAAAAAGCTTATCGTGCCTTCCATTGCCAACGGAGGACATATTTTCGGAATGCACAACTTTGCTGGAGTCGAAAATTGAATCAGCGCCCTACGTGCCTCAATCCCACACATTCCATACAGCGCCTCTCTTGTCCGCTAACTGCCTATTTGCTCAAACCGTTCTAAAAGTCACTCTGTCTCCACAGCATGGTTTTTTCAACCTCGGGCTCCGTTTTCCTTGCTCCCAACATTGAAGCTGCCTCTTTTCTGCACAAAAATTCAACCCAGCGCCTTACTTATTACCCGGGCCCCCCACTCGTTTCTCCATGCGCTCTACCTGTCAGTCTGCGGCCGCAAATTGTAAAATCCGCACGACTTTTCTATTTCATCCCACATTCAGCAGGCATGGTCAGACTGCTGAACTAATAACCGTAACCACGGGACTCTGCTTCGGACGGATCGGTTTTCCTTACTCATGTTGCGCTATGAAAGAAAGGGCAAGTATTCAACTCGCGCGTATCTACTGCACACCATGTCCACCCCTGTCATGCGACAGCACTTTTCTTGTCCGCCTACGGAACCGCCTGGATTCTTAACGTTTCGACTTCTAGAAACTCTTTTTCGCATCAGTTTGCACCACCGACTGCGCAGAAACGTTGCGGAGAAATATTATCGTCCGAAATGACAGTTCGCTGAAGGAATGTAGAGCAAATTTTTGGATGGGTCCCCTAGCGACAACTCTACAGTAAACAGTCAAAACATTTGAACATTTCCGTTCCCTGTCGCGATAGATCAAAGAAAAGGGATGATTTTGAGAGGTTTCTCGCGAAATTCCTTCAAAAACTTTGATCTATCGCGACCTGGAACAGAAATGTTCTGACTGTTTATGTGTTTTGACTGTTTACTGTAGAGTTTTCGCTAGGGGACCCATCCGAAAATTTGCTCTACGTTCCTTCAGCAAACTGTCATTTCGGAATGCAACGATAATAGTTTGGAACACCTTCAAACTGTTGTGTTGACACGAAAGAAGCCTGAACGTGATTTTCTTGCCAACAGAAGTCATGCTTTCGGAATTAACAACTTTTCTGACGATGGGAGGAATGTTCTCCATCCCACACACTGCCTAACCACCACACTTACCTCGAACTGCCCATTACAGTTTCTCCCCTGCATGGTTTCGCCATTGGCTCCGTTTCGCTGTGCTAGCAGTGCACTCGCTCTACCTTTCCTGTCGCCCGCGTTATCAAACGTGGGTAATTGAACCGGCCAGCGCAACCACGCCGGCTGCCCAACTCTAGGGCGCAGTCGACATCAATCCAGGCCGTCGCCAACCCAACCGCGCGGCAGTTCCCCATTCTGAACCCCAGAATCCAGTAATTCTGAATCTGAAGGCGTCGCGCTGAACAGAATCCTTAGAAAATTGACGTGCATCATGCGGTCACACATTCTGACCCCTCTGCGAAAGAACGACGAATTTGGTCTTCTAGTTGCTGAGAAACGGCTGCGGACAAACAGACTCACGGACACACAGACCGACAGACACACAGAAGTTTCCAATTAGTAATAGTAAAGATTTTTGTTGATTTTCAAAAAAAAAATTTGTTTCCAATTTTTCGAAAATTCTTCTCACTGGAAATTCGTGATTTTTCATCATCGGGTCTCGCAGCGAAAAACAAAAAAATCGTGCTGCGCCTTTAATAAATGCTACAGTGGCCACCCACGAAGGTTATTCAAAATGCATGAAATACCGTAATTTTTTTAAGGCGCAGCACGATTTTTTCCGATTTTCGCTGCGAGACCCGTGATCAAGAATTGGAACTGCAAATTTTGAATAAATGCTCGGTTTTATCAAAATTAATATACGTTCATAACTTTTTTGAAAATCCAATAAGAAAATTTTTTTGAAAAAAAATCCAAAAATTAAAAATAAATCCAGTGACAAGTTACCTGATGGGTCTCGCCACGAAAATGATTTCTGGCTGAAATACGGCTTCTGGACAAGGTTTTGACACTTTTTATGATGAAAATGGGTGGAGTCAATCATTTCCAACCAAATTCCAGCAATTTCCACAGATTTTCATTGCTTTACCTCATGCTTCACTGGAAATCAGTGGAAACTGCTGGAATTTGATAAGAAATGATTGAATCCATCAGAAAAAGTGATAAAATCCAGACCATTCTCCGTATTCCAGCCGTAAACCATATTCGTGGCGAGACCCAAGAGTCTAAACTACGGTCAATTCCACGGAAACTGTGAATCCTAACATCAGTTCTAACATCTAAAAATGCCGATCACTGACCATTTCTCTTGATCTCATTTCTTCCATTTTCTTCTTTTATCTCCAGATCCATCTCACTTTCCAAAGGTCTTTATCTGAAGAATCTCTTCTCGGTACATCTTTTCGCGTTCCAGAATATGCATTTTACTATGGAAAAGTGTGACGAAAATGTGGAAAATTCTGGAAAAAAACGGATAGTTTCAACTAAAAATTTCAAATTGGCGCTTAGGATATCTCGCAGCGAAAACTACAGAAAGATTTGCATTTTTTCAGAGATTTTCGTGGAAATTTGAGTTTTACAAAAGCGTGGCGAGACCCGATTGCAATAGTGGAACTTGCAAGTCTTACTGTACTTTTCGCTGCAAGATATCGTGCGCGCCAATTTGAAATTTTGAGTTGTAACTCTGTTCCTTTTCGAACAATTTCGACAAGACGCATTTCCTAGTTGTTTGTAAAGATTCTAGACGTTTCAGATGAGCCACTTCATCTGAACACCTCCGGAAAGTTGATGACTGATAATTTATAAAGATAATTGTAGAAAATTCTGAAAATATACTGATAATACACAGAAATATGCGCTGATTTCAATGGTGCTTTCCAGCTTTCCAGAATTATCAAAAAACTTCAGAAAAAAAATCATGAAAAATCAGCTTCTGCCAACCGGCAAATTCTGAAGACACCATTGAATTCAGCGCATTTTTCTGCATATTATCAGTATTTTTTTTCGAATTTTTCAAATCCGCGAGGTCATGTATGTATTTCGCTTGTCAGAGGTGCATTTTGGGATTTCACTGATAACTTGATAAGGAATGGAGATATCAATTTGTGATCAACTACAAAGTTGTTCAAAATTGTTTCCTCTACAACTTTGTAGTTCATCACAAATTGATATCTCCACTCCTTATCAAGTTATCAGTTCAGAATGGCAAAACGTCTGGATCTTCAAGGACTCCGAGGCCTCGCCATCATCTCCGTTCTATTGTTCCACTTCTACCCGAAACTCGCCCCAAATGGATATCTTGGAGTTGATCAGTTCTCTTATCACCCCCTTATCACCCCTTATCAATCGATATTTCAGATTCTTCGTCTTATCCGGATTCCTTATGTGTATGCTGTTCAGAAGAGCCCAGACACAAACGTGGCATCAGCTCATATTGATTGCCTAACATTCAGAGTTCAAGAGGTTATTCCGATGTGTGAACACTCAAACTCTTGATCTCCATCCTTCCATTCTCTTCTTTTATCTCCAGACCCATCTGAATCGCCCGACTTTCCGTATTTCGCAAAGATCTTTAGAATCTGCAAAACGATCTCTTTGTAATGTGTCTTTTTGTGTTTTAGACTGTGCTTTGGCGGGAATTCAAAAAATTGTTTGACTTAAAAATAGAATTCCATTTTTTTTAGAATTATCACAACGGTCTGACAGATTCCAATTTTTTGAGATTTTCAATTTTTTCAAAATTTTCAGTTCCAATTCTTGATCATGGGTCTCGCAGCGAAAAATGGGAAAATCGTGCTGCGCCTTTAAAAAAAATTACGGTATTTCATGCATTTCGAGTAAACTTCGTGGGTGGCCACCGTACGGTTTTTAAAGGCGCAGCACGATTTTTCCGCTTTTCGCTGCGAGACCTGCTGACAAAAAATCACACATTTCATATAAAAAGAATTTTTGAAAAATTGGAAAATTTTTTCTATTGCAATTTTTAAAAAAATTTTTACATTCTTATTAATTTTTCCTAATTTTTCTGTGAATTCCAGAATTTTTTAAGGTTCTCAAATATCTATTTCAGTTTCAAAATATTGCAAAAAAAAATTTTACAAACTGAAAAAATTTTCAATTTTTTAATTAAAAGTCTCTGTTTTTCAGTCATGTATTTTTAATTTTTTTTTCAAAAATGTTCAATTCCAGAAAAATCCCATTTCATCTGGAAAATGCTAGAAATCCCGAAATCCAAACTCGAAACGAACCGCCCATTGGATTACTGTAGATGGAAATCTCAAAAATATCACAAAAGCCTTGCTGTCATCAGATATTCATCTACAAGGAATACTGTATTCAGAAGTTCACAATGGATTCTGGAGTCTGATGAGAAGAGATTAAAATCAGAAGAAGCTTGAATTAAGGGGTGGGGCATACTGTAGTCGTCAGGCAGGTTCTGAATTCCTCCAAAATATTCAGAATCTTGTCTCCAGAATGGCAAAAAGGCCGACGCCTTTTCCGTTCTATTGGAGAAGATCTTTGATAACTTGATAACAACTGAT
>LR539440.1:30016-43930 GCA_900536315.3 Caenorhabditis becei | reverse complement strand
AGTTCCTATTGGACATCTCTCTCCAGCCATGTCTGATGTCGCCCCAACCGTCCGTGACCTGAAATTCGTCTTTTCCGACGACTAGGAATTCTTGGTAAGTCTATCCTATCCCTTTCTCCTTTTCCCAATCTAATTCTTCTTTTCCAGTTCCTATTGGACATCTCTCTCCAGCCATGTCTGATGTCGCCCCAACCGTCCGTGACCTGAAATTCGTCTTTTCCGACGACAAGGAATTCTTGGTAAGTCTATCCTATCCCTTTCTCCTATTGCAAATCTAATTCTTCTTTTCCAGTTCCCATTGGACATCATCAAGATGCCAGCTACTGTGAAGAGCATGCTGAACGATCTCGGCCTCTACGACCAGGAGACCACCAACGACGCCAAGACCTTGGAGAAGGTGATCGTCTGGTGCAAGCACCATATCGAGAACCACGGAGAACCTGAGAGAGCAGTTCTGCAAAATCGATCAAACCGGGATCTTCGAGTTGATCCTCACCGTCAATGACATCAACATTGATTGCCTCCTCGACGCCGGATGCAAGACCATCGCAAGCTTGATGAAGGGACTCTTGCCACAGGAACTTCGCGACAAGTTCGGAATTCGTTAACGACTTCACCGCGGAGGAGCAGTAAAAGGTCAACAATTAGAATATCTGGGCATTGAAGTAACTGATAATTGATAACTGATAACTGATATGATAACTGTGTAATGATGAATGTTGTGAACGGACCAAAATAAATGCTCTTCTGGTCTCCAAACCGTCTCGTCTTTTAGCACCTAGATCTTTAGAATCGCTATCCAAAAGCCAAGTAGAGCTAGTGCTAATTGCCCATCTGTCCATAAAAAAAAGAACCCCTCCAGAATGTCGACGCCAAGACGTTAGAAGAGGTGATCGCCTGATGCAAGCACCACCTCGAGAACTCGACTCCAGCTCCAGTCGAGAAAGCAGCCCAATGAGAAAGAGTTCTCCGCCTTCGCCACCGAGTTCTTCAAGCTCGATCAAGTAGGGTTCTTCAAGATCATCTTGACGGCCAACTACCAAGACATCAATTGTCTCCTCGACGCTGACTGCAAGACTCTCGCCACAGGAACTCAGCGATGAATTCGAAATCGTCAACGACTTCACTCTAGAAGATCCGCAAGGAGAATGCCTGGTGCGAGAAGTAACTTTATAATTAAAAGAATAAAACATTCCATAAATTTATTTCACTGTTTCGAAAAATTTGATATCCAAATGAATGCATTAATCGTCCATTCGCAATTATTGTCCTTTGCTTTCTGGCACTCTGGTCGCGATTTTCACACATCCCCCAACCAAGAATTCTGACAAGAAAGTGAGAAAGCTGAAACTGCAAAAAGTACAATTAGGTCAATGACAATAATAAGTTTAATGTTTTTTTCCGTTTTTCCTTAATCCTTTACACTCTTGATAGCCCCCTGTTAAAAGAAGATACGCAGTCTACGACAATGACGCCAAACAGTCTGCGAGAATGATTTATATAACAAGAAAAGGTGACAATAAGTAACCCCGATTGATAAAACAGCCGACACCTCTCCGGGTCTTCCTTATAAAAAACTTGCATTTCTCCGAGGTTTGGGCCAAATTGTTTCGTTTGCAGTAGACAAAATGAAGGACGGTCACTGTCATGCAGTGTCTCTTATAAAAGTATTCCCTAATTTCAATGTGTTTTTTGTTCGTTATACTGATTTTTTTTGTTATTTTTCATTGTCAATATAAGTTATGACAGTCAACCAATTCTCCAACCAGTGTACTACAAATTGTTACAGGTATCAGCAAACATATCTGAATTGCATTGAAGATGTCCACTGCTAGAGATTTTCACGTTTCGCAAAACGTCAGCAACAACAATAGCCAAGTGAATTCCTCTGCTCAAGACTGTCCTCTGAATGATGTATTTGGCAACTATGACAACTATATCAACAACTGTGAAGCTGTTCAGCATACTGACAACAGATATTCCACCACCACCATGATCGAGATTCCTCAGCATTATTCAACAGAATGCCACGTCAAGAAGGATTATCAGAATGAGTGTAAATTCGACTGACATAGTTTTGTTCCTCATTTTCTGTTTTCAGACTTTGTCCACCCCAAGGGACCAAACAGCCAAACCATCCAGCACTTTGATAAAACTTCGAATCGACAAGAACATCATGAACGATGTAAGTTGAAGACACAACATCTCATAATCACTTTGTTTTCAGATGGTCTTACCTCTACTGCCGCATATGCCTATGATGTTGATTTCAATCCACAGAACCTGATCTTTCCGCAATCCAATAACTTACTCCCACCAGACAGTAACTTTAACTCTCTAACTTTTATCTCTACCTCCTGTTTTTCAGACAAAATCGATGTTCCGAAGCTTATTGTACCACAAGGACAAGGTAAGCTAAAGTAACCTAGACTTATTTTATTGTCAATATTCCAGACGTAAAATACAACATGTCAAGCAATTATTTCACTACTGCCTCGCAAGAATACGATTTATCAAAAGCCATTTACCCGATTAGAAAAAAGAGTAAGCACTTGCTCTTTAGATATAATTTCCAAAAACACGGTCCAAATTTCAGGTATTCAAAAGTCAATGCCGCTATCGATAACTGTCAAAAAAAGCGTTCCTGACGGTGCTTATCTCTACTCGGAAAGAGAGGTCAAGAAAATTCTCAACCTACCTCTCACGTTAGGAGGTAAAATTGTTCCCAGGAATCTCTACGAACGAATCGTGTACGAGCTTCTTGCTCGGAACATATCTAGGGAAAAATTTGCTGCAAACGTGCTTGGAAGATCATCAGCAGTTTTTCATAATATGGTACGCTCATCGAATGACTGGGACAAGCTCGGGAGAACACGTCGAGAACAATACGATAAGATGAAGGAGTGGCTGGATATGAGTGAAGATCAGAAGAAAGCAACTGTGGAACGAGAAAACAGGGATGAGAAGAGCCGAACCGTGTTCACCCAGGAACAGCGTGATGCCCTCGAATCTCACTTCAAAGAATTTCCAGAAGCCCGGAAACCAGAACTTGTAGGATTGGCTTATGAACTGCGATTGCCGTGGGACGTCGTTTCAACGTATTTCACAAACCAGCGGAGCAAGCGTCATCCACAGAAAAACCAGTAGCAATAGTACTTTATTGTTATGTTTTCTTTCATGTTTCAAATGTTACCAGCTAAATCCAAATTCCATAGCTAATTTTAGATTGCCTCAGTAGCTTTTTCAAACAATTTTAGCACAGCTTTTTTTCCAGAGCCTAGATTTCTTTGTTGTTTTTTTGATTTTCAAAGTTCTTTAAATTTATCAGAAATAATTATAATAATATCAATGAGAAATAATAATAATAAACATTTTTTTACTTCCTGTTTGTAAATTTTTTGAGATTCACAATCCCTGTCTCTCTGATCGCAATTTTCCCACATTTGCCATTCTCCGACAAAAAACTTCTCGTGCCTCTGATCTGTGAAATCTGGAGACGGGAATCATTTGAAAAAATGAAGGAGTGGCTGGACATGAGTGAAGATGAAAAGAAAGCAGCTGTGGAACGAGAAAGCAATTATAAAAGGAGCCAAACCGCGTTGACCCAGGCTCAGCGTGAAGCCCTCGAATCTTGCTTTGAGAAGTTTCCAAATTCCCGGAAAACAAAATTTGTAGAATTGGCTGATCAATTAGGGTTGCCGTGGAATGTCGTGAGGAACTATTTCTTCAACCAGCGATTCAGGCAGAAACATCAGAGAAACCACCAGCAATAGAGTTATATTGTAATCATTTCTGTCATGTTTAACTATTCTCAATTCCCATATTTTGATATTATAGTTAATTTTCAATCGCTTCAGTTCTTCCATTTTAGCACAAATGTTATTTTATTCAAAGCCTAGTTTTTTTTTTAATTTTTGCAATCCGCTCAATTCTCAGAAATTATTATAAAAATGAGAAATCATAAAAATAAATCTATTTTTTTACTTCTCAGTTGTATGTTTTCACGATTCACAATTCTTTTCCCCCTTCAATAAACTTTGAACCCGGGCCTTTTGGTCCTTGAAACTCTGGCCACTATCTCTACACATTTCCCATTTTTGGAGCAACCTATTTCTTTCTTTCTCAAACCTTATAATGTTTGATAACCTAGCCTGCTAAAAGAAGATACGCAGCAGCGGCCAAAGTCTGCGACATAAGCGCCAGACAGTCTGCGAGAATGATTTATATCACGAGAAAAGATGACAATTAGTTCCTCCGATTGATAAAATTAGTGAAAACCTTTTCATGTCTTCCATGTGAAAAAAACACTTATCTCCGAAAATAATGTCGGGTCGTATCGTTTTGGGCAAGACAAAGAAACATTGTCGCTGTCCTGCAGTTTCTCCTATGAGCGTATCCTCTAATATTAATGTGCTGTTTGTTCCATAGTCTGTGTTTGTTTTTCATCTCTTTTGTTGTCAATTGAAGTTGTGACACTGAATAGGTCGATTTCCAGTCTGCAAACTACAAGTTGTTACAGAAACCAGCAGTCCAAAACTGAATCGAATTCAGCATGTCCACTGATGAAAAATTTTACACTTTGCAAGCCGTCGATAGCGGTGAACAAGTGAGGTGCTGTACTCCAAATGATGAGCAATTCGTCCAGTATCAAATCGTGCACATTTATTATGCTGACAACAGAGCGCCCGTCACCACCGTGGCCAAGATTCATCAGCAATATTCAGCAGAAGACCACGTCGAAGGGGAATATCAAAATGAGGGTAAATTTGACTGACATAGTTTTGTTTCTCATTTTTTGTCCTCAGACTTCGTCGACTCCAATTCACCAGACCCCTATAATGTTGACTTCAACTCTCAGAATTTGATCTTCCAAAAATCTGATGAAGTGAAACCCCTTGAACAGGATAACTTACCAGACATGGGTTGAACTCTCTAATTTTTGTTTTTATCTTCACTTTTCAGACAAGATTGATGTTCCGGACCTTAGTGAACCCCGAGCACAAGGTGAGCAAAAATCGCCCAGACTTATTTTATTCTGAATACTCCAGACGACAACGACTACATGTCCAGCAATGATTCCGCTAGTGCCTTGCAAAAATACGATTTATCAAAATCCATTGTGCCTATTAGAAAAAAGAGTAACCACTTCCATTTTGGATATCATTTCCAAAAACACATTTTGAATTTCAGAAATTCAAAAGTCGAAACCGTCATCAATAACTGTCAAAAAAATCTCTCCTGGCGGTTCTCGTTTCTATTCGAAAAGTGAAATTAAGAAAATTCTCAGTCTACCTATCACGTTAGAAGGTAAAATTGTTCCCAGGAATCTCCTCGAACGAATTGTGTACGAGCTCCTTGTTCGGAACATACATAAAAAAAAATTTGCTAAAAACGTGCTCGGAAGACCAACACACATTTTTTATGATATGTTATGCTCATCGGAAGACTGGGACAAGCTCAAAAGAATTCGACGGGAATCATTTGAAAAGATGAAGGAGTGGCTTGATATGACTGAAGATGAAAAGATAGCAGCTGTGGAACGAGAAAACAAGCATGAGAAGAGCCGAACCGTGTTCACCAAAGAACAGCGTGATGTCCTCGAATCTCATTTTGAGAATTTTCCGAATTCCCGGAAACGAGAACTTGTAGGATTGGCTGCTCAATTACAGTTGCCGTCGCAAGTCGTCGCGAATTATTTTATCAACCAGCGATCCTGGCGGAAACATCAGAGAAATCACCAGCAATAGAGCTCTATTGTTATATTTTCTGTTATGTCTCAACTATTCTCAATTCCCATAATTTAATATTACTGATGATTTCAATTGCTCCAGTTCTTCCATTTTAGCACAACTGTTATTTTATTCAGAGCCTAGTTTTTTTTTGATATTTGAACTCAATTGTCAAAAATTATGATAGGAATGAGAACTCTACTCGGAGAAAGAAATTCATGAAATCCTCAAACTCAAATTTGTTGAAGGAGATGGAGTTCTAACAAAGAATCTCAGCAGGAGAATTCTTTACGAGCTGTATGTTCGGGAAATTCCGCAGGAGAAGTTTGCGCGGAGCGTGATTGGGAAAGCTCAAGGAACGTTCTCAGCCTTGGTGACACACCCAAAGAAGTGGAGCGATATGAAGGCCGTTGGAAAAATGCCCTACTTGAAAATGAAGAAGTGGCTCGATCTGACTGAAGATGAAAAGAAAGCTGTTGTGGAGCGAACAACAGAAAATGCCGTCGAGAAAAAGAACGTTTCAAACTTAAAATTTTTCTAGAATGATCAACTAACTATTTGTTTTCTTTCAGCTTCCAGAATCCTGTCATGAAAGCCAAAAGGACCCGAACCGTGTTCACCCAGGCACAACGTGAGGCCCTTGAAGCCTACTTTGCAAAATGTACAAAACCAGAACTCAAAGGATTGGCTTACCAACTGCGACTGCCGTGGAACGTTGTCTCAACGTACTTTACTAACCAACGAAGCAAGCGGAACTTACGGAAAGACCAGCAGCAATAGAATTTTATTTGAATGTTTTCTGCCGTGTCTCAATTGTTCCCAGTTCCTAAATTCAGCATTCATGACTAATTTTCGATTGCCTAGTTTTTTTTTGTTGTTTTTTCAAATTTCAAAATCCTCTCTAATTTTTAAAGATAATAATAATAACAATGAAAAATAGCAATAATGAATATATATATATTTTTTTTATTACTTTCTGTCTATATTTTTTTATATTCACAAAACTTTTTTTTCAATCCCGTCAAAAAATTTCACCCCAGCCTGATCATTTCCTTTTTGGCACTATAACCGCGATTTTCACACGTTCTCCATTCCCCAACCAAAAACTTTTCGTGTAGTTCATATTTTGCAAACAACTTTGAAAATTTGGAACAGCAACAATGCAATCAAATCAATGGCAATAACAAACTTCTTTTGTTTTCTTCTGCTTTTCCTCCATCCTTTTCACTCTTGATAGCCACTGCTAAAAGAAGATACGCAGTCTGCGGCAATGGCGCCAAACAGTCTACGAGAATGATTTATATGACAAGAAAAGGTGACAATAAGTACCCCCGGTTGATATAACAACTGACATCTTTCCGGGTTTTCTTTATGGAAAAACTTGCATTTCTCCAAGATTTGGGTCGAATTGTTTCGCTTGAAGTAGACAAAATGAAGAACTGTCGCTGTCCTGCAGTTTCTTTTTTGAAAGTATTCACTTACATTAACTTGCCATTTGTTCGTTATAATGCTTTCATTTTTTGTTTCTTTCAATATCAATAGAAGTTATGACACTAAATTGTCCGACTTCCAGTCTGCACAATATCAGTTGTTACAGATATCAGCAGTCAAGAACTGGAACAAACTCAGTATGTCCATCGCTGAAGGTTTTTACTATTTGAAACAAGTTAATCATGACGGGGAACAAGTATATTGCTATGCTCCACATGATGAGCAAATTGTCAACGATCAGGCTGCTCAGCATGCTGAGAACAACACCGTGGCCGAGTTTCCTCAACATTATCCAGCAGAATACCACGTCAAGGAGGGATATCAAAATGAGTGTAAATTTGACTGACATAGTTTTGTTTTTCATTTTTTGTTCTCAGGCTTTGTCCACTCCAAGGAAAAAGACGGCCAAACCAACCAGTACTTTGATGACACTTTGAATCGTCAAAAACACCAAAACCAATGTAAGTTGAAGTCACAACACCTCATAATCACTTTAGTTTCAGATGGTCTTACCTCTACTGCGGCATATGCCTATGATGTTCTTTCAATTTCACATAACATGATCTCTAAACAATCCGATGACTTACTCCTTCCCGACAGTAACTTTAACTCACTAATTTGTTTTCTACCTCCTTCTGTTTTTTAGACAACTATCTCCACTTTTCAGACAAGATCGATGTTCCGAACTTTAGTGATCCCCAAGGACAATGTAAGCAAAAGTCACCTAGACTTATTTCATTCTCAATATTCCAGACGTCAAGGACAACATGTCAAGCAATTATTTCACCAGTGCCTCGCAAGAATACGATTCATTAAAATCTAGTGAGTCGATTAAAAACGGTAAACATTTTCTTCTTGGATACCATTCCCAAAAACACGTTTCAAATTTCAGAAGTACAAAAATTGGAAGCACCATCAATAACTGTTTTTCCTGACTATTCTGATCTTTATTCGGAAAGTGAAACTAAGAGAATTCTTAGTCTACCTCTGATAAAAAAGGATAGACTTGTTCCCAGGAATCTGCGTGAACGAATTGTGTACGAGATCCGTGTTCGGAACATATCTAAGCAAACATTTGCAAAAAACGTGCTCGGTAGATCACCAAACATTTTCAATGATATGTTACACTCATCGGAAGAATGGGACAAGCTGAGAAAAACACGACGGGAACAGTACGAGAAGATGAAAAAGTGGCTTGATATGAGTGAAGATCAAAAGAAAGCAGCTGTGAGACAAGAAAACAAGGATGAGAAGAGAACTGTGTTCACCCGGGAACAGCGTGAGGCCCTCAAACGTCACTTTGAAAAATTTCCAGAAGCCCGGAAACCAGAACTTGTAGGATTGGCTGATCAATTACAGTTGCCGTGGAAAGTCGTGTCGAAGTATTTCAAAAACCAGCGAGACAGAACAATCCGTTGGATAGATCAGCTGCAATAGAGTTCTATTGTTATATTTTCTGCCATGTCTCAACTGTTCCCAGTCCACATATTGTAATTTTTGTTGCTAATTTTCAATTGCTTCAGTTCTTCTATTTTATTACAACTGTTTTTTATCCAGAGCCTTGTTTTTTCAAAAATCAATTGAGAAGTGATAAAAAATAAAAAATTTTAATTTCCTGTTTGCTAATTTTTCGTCATTCACAATTCCTGTCTTTGTCAATAAATTTTAATTCCGGATTCTTTGGCTTTTGAAACTCTGGCCACTATCTCTACACATTTCCCATTCCCCGACTGATAACTTCTCGTGCAGTTCCTAATTTCCAAACAATATGAGAAAGCTGAATCTGCAAAAGAAAGAGCAGATTTATTTTTTTTTTTGTGTTTCTCGAACATTATCATGATTGAAAGCCTAGGCAAAAAAAACATCTCTGCCTTCTTTCTTTCTTTCTCAAACCTTATAATGTTTGATAACCTAGCCTGCTGAAAGAAGATACGCGGCAGCGTTAACAGTCTGCGTCATTGGCGCCTGCCAGTCTGCAAGAATGATTTATATAACAAGAAAAGTGACAAAAAGTTTCCGCGATTGATAGAATGACTGACACTTTTTCGGGTCTTCCCTTTAAAAAAATCGGTGACCTCCAACATTAGTGTCAATTTTTTTTCGTCTGGAGTAGACAAAATGAAAAAATTGTCGCAAAAAACTGTCGCTGTCATGCAGTTTCTCCTATGAAAGTATTCACTTATATTAGTGTGCCATTTGTTCGTTATACTGCTTTCATTTTTTGTTTCTCTCAATGTCTATAGAAGTTATCACATTAAATAAGCCGACTTTCAGTCTACACAATACCAGTTGTTACAGATACCAGCAGTCAGAAACTGGAACAAATTCAGCATGTCTACTGAAAATTTTTACAATTTCCAAGCCGTCAATTATAGCAGCGAACAAGTGAATTACTATACTCCGAATGATGACCAATTTGTCAACGATCAGGCTGCTCAGCATGCTGACAACAACGTGGCCGAGTTTCCTCAACATTATTCAGCAGAATACCACGTCAAGGAGGGATATCAAAATGAGTGTAAATTTGACTGACATAGTTTTGTTTCTCATTTTCTGTTCTCAGACTTTGTCCACTCGAAGGGACCAGACGGCCAAACCATCCAGTACTTTGATGACACTTCGAATCGTCAAGAACACCAAAACCAATGTAAGTTGAAGACACAACATCTCATAATCACTTTAGTTTCAGATGGTCTTATCTCTACTGCCGCATATGCCTATGATGTTGATTTCAATTCACAGAACCTGACTTTTCAATCCGATGACCTACTTCTACAAGACAGTAAGTTTTACTTTCTAATTTTTATTTTTACCTCCTGTTTTTCAGACAACCATCTCCACTTTTCAGACAAGATCGATGTTCCGAACTTTAGTGAACCCCGAGAACAAGGTAAGCTAAAGTCACCTAGACTTATTTCATTCTCAATATTTCAGACGTCAAGGACAACATGTCAAGCAGTTATTTCACTACTGCCTCGCAAGAATACGATTTATCAAAAGCCATTTACCCGATTAGCAAAAAAAGTAAACACTTGCTCTTTAGATATCATTTCCAAAAACACGTTCGAAATTTCAGACGTTCAAAAGTCAAAGGCACCATCAATAACTGCCAAAAAAAGGTTTCCTGACGGTGCTTATCAATATTCGAAAAGTGAAATCAAGAAAATTCTCAGTCTACCTATCACGTTAGAAGGTAAAATTGTTCCTAGGAATCTCCTCGAACGAATTGTGTACGAGCTCCGTGTTCGGAACATACCTAAGCAAAAATTTGCTAAAAACGTGCTCGGAAGACCAAAACACATTTTTTATGATAAGTCATCGGAAGACTGGGACAAGCTCAAAAGAATTCGACAGGAATCATTTGAAAAGATGAAGAAGTGGCTTGATATGACTGAAGATGAAAAGATAGCAGCTGTGGAACGAGAAAGCAATTATGAAAAGATCCTAACCGTGTTCACCCGGGAACAGCGTGAGGCCCTCGAATCTCACTTTGAGAAATTTCCAGAAGCCCGGAAATCAGAACTCGTAGGATTGGCTGATCAATTACAGTTGCCGTCGAAAGTCGTGTCGAGGTATTTCATAAGGCAGCGAGTCAAGCGGAAAAATCAGAGAAACCAGCAGCAATAGAGTTGTATTGTGATGTTTTCTGCCATATCTCAACTATTCTCAATTCCAATATTTGAAATTTTCTGTTAATTTTCAATTGCTTCAGTTCTTCCATTCCAGCGCAAATGTTATTTTATTCAGAGCCTAGTTTTTTTTGAAACTCATTTTTTGAATTCCGCTGAATTGTCAGATAGTATGATAACAACGAAAAATGATAATAATAAATCTCTTTTTTTTCAAACCTTCTGCTTGTATGTTTTTGAGATTCACAATCTCTGTCTCCGTCAATACATTTCAATTCCGGATCCTCTGGTTCTTGAAACTCTGCCCGCTATTCCTACGCATTTACCATTCTGCGACTGAGAACTTCTCGTGTAGTTCCTAATTTTCAAACAATCTGAGAAAGCTGAAATTGTAAAAGCAAAATCCTTTTTTTGTAGATAAATCCCTATTTTTGGTTAAAATAGAAAATCCCCTTTTTTGGGCTAAATCCCTTTTTTTTTAAGGCCCAATCCCTAAAAATTCTCTAGATCCCTAAAAGTTTCCTATATCCCTTTTAATTTCCTAAGTCCCTCTTCCGACGAGAAGAGCCGAACTCTTTGTGCAATTCATTAATTTCAAATTATCTGAGAACGCTGAAACTGCAAAGCCAAAAGCGGATTTTCTTTTCCTTCTTATCTTTCTTTCTCGAACCTTATCATGTTTGGTAGCCAAGCCTGCTAAAATAAGATACGCGGCAGCGTCAACAGTCTGCGCCATTGGCGCCAGACAGTCTGCGAGAATGATTTATATAACAAGAAAAGGTGACAATAATTTCCTCCGATTGATATAACAACCGACACTTTTTCGGGTCTTCCCTGTGAAAAAAAACGCGCATATCTCCGAAATTAGTTTCAAATTGTATCGTTTTGAGCTAGAAAAAATGAAAAATTGATGCTGCCATGAAGTTTCTTCTAACAAAAGTATTCACTGATATAATTGTGCTTTTTATTCGTTGTACTGCTTTCATTTTCTATTTCTCTCAACGTCAGTAGAAGTTATGACAGTAAATCATTCCTCCATCTAGTGTACCTAACAATTGTTACAGCTACCAACATCCACAAACTGAATTCAATTCGATCATGTCCACTGCTGAAGATTTTCACGTTTTACAAGCCGTCTACTATCCCAATCGTCAAATAAATGTCTTTGCTCAAAACTATACTCCAAATAATGTGCAATCAAGTTCAAACAAAATTGATGTGCCAGAGCATAATGTACCCCAAGGACAAGGAAAGCTAAAATCACCTAGACTTTCTTCAATCACATTATTTCAGACGTCAACGACTACATTTCTAGCAATGATTCTGTCACTGCCTTGCGAGACAACAGTAGCTCAAAAACCGTTGGGCCGATTAGGAACAAAAGTAAACATTTCCTTATTAGAGATCATTTCCAAACACAAGTTCTATATTTCAGACGTCCAAAAGCCAAAGACACCATCAATAACTGTTCAAGCCGTCAAAAGACAACACCGAAGAAAAATTTTTCCTGATTGTTTTCATCCCCATTCGGAAAATGAAATCAGAAGAATTCTCAGTCTGCCACTTTTGGAAGGCAGTAATATTGTGATCAAGAATCTCTGCGAAAGAATTGTGTACGAGCTTCTTGTTCGGCACATACCTAGGCAAAAATTTGCTAGAATTGTGCTCGCTCAGAAGAAAACGAAGGGAACAATACGAAAAGATGAAAGAGTGGATCGATATGTCTGAAGAAAATAAGATGGCCTGTTTAGAAAAAAATAAAAATGATGTCCATAAAACTGGCTGCGACATTTCGCCACTGCCCCCGCCAGAAGAAGTCAAACGAATTCGGGAACTACCTTTAATAGAAGGAGAGAAAATAGTGATCAAGAACGTAAGCGAACGACTCCTCTACGAGCTCCGTGTTCGGCAAATCCATCAGAAAAAATTTGCAAAGATTGTATTAGGAAAAGCCCAAGGAACGTTTTCCGCTTTGATTCGCTTCCCGAAGCCATAGGACAAGCTCAGAAGTGGACGGAAAACATACGAGAAGATAATGGACTGGATCAATATGCCTGAGGAAGAGAAGAGAAAAGGTTTTGAAGAAGATGAAGCCTCCGAGAAAATGTGAGCTTCACAGTCGTTCAGCTGGAGTTATTCAAGAATGTGTGAGTTTTAAAAACTATTAGATTCATCAATTCATCGGCATTTTCTCAGCAAAGAACGTAAGATAGCCAAGAATATCAGAACTTTTTTCACTCAACAGCGACCAATACAATGAGGTCTAATTACGAATTCATCTTTTCTTTCGTATTTTTTCCTGTTTTTTGTTTCCATACTCACCAACTGTTACAATTCCTCTGCTTAACATTTTTGTTTGACTACTATTCTATCCTATTTTTGAATACCACAATTTGCTGATAATCTTGAACTATTGTGAAATAAATGATAGGCTGCAATACATTTATTGCCTCTCACTCACATTATTACACTAACCGTCTTGTCTGATCGTGAGTCACTTTGTCTTATGATTCATCTCATTGAAATCATTTTTCCATTATCTAAGCATCGCCAATTCCAAAAATTTATAAAACCTCGTTCTTTCCCACTCCTTCGGGTTTTTTTTTTCTGATGTAAATTCAATTGACCGTAATTTTCTATGTTCTGGTGCGAACTTCTCACAAAATACCTAGAAATTGTCAAACATGGTACTGAAACCGTAACTTTGATAACCATTCAGCTTCCTACCAAATATTCAAATGATAGTGCGCAATGTCATGTGCGATGAAAATCAATTCCATCATGACAAATGTGTTGAATGCAATTGATGTTCCCTACACTTCTTGGTAGCTCATGTTCCAACATATAAGTTGTTTTCCAATATTTAGTTATCTTCTTTCTGGCTCCTCCACCCCGTCAACGTGTAACGCTTCCCGTACCAAGAATTTCCAAATACCAAGAGGTGAAAAGAACCGATGGACAACTGTTGCTCAGAGAAGTCTAGTTTTCAGCACTTATCGGACGGATTTTGAATCAAATTTTTTGTTGTTTTTTATAAATTTGATTCGAGAGAGTTTGTGTAACCC
>LR539440.1:19484-29998 GCA_900536315.3 Caenorhabditis becei | reverse complement strand
GTTCAAATCCCACAGATGGCTCCAGTGAGCAGTTGTTCATTATCTTTCAGGCTCCACAGGCATTACACAACTTTTTTTCACCGGTTCTATATAAATTCTTTCTCGAAAACGTTGAAGACTTGGATGTTTTTTACTTTACTATGAAATAACCAAAAATTATTCAATTTTTCAGGGTTCCCAGTGAGACCAGCTTGGTCAACGTTAGTGAGAGTCTTCTTGAATTTCCGTTTGATCAAGTTGGAGGGATGATTCAAGAACTTGGAATTTAACCGGTAAGGTTGTCTTCGGAAGCAAAATGTTATCATTTTTTCAGATAAGCGACCAGAAGGTTGCTAACTCTTCTGATTTTTATAAAGTTACTACTTTTGCTTTTTGACTATTTTTTGGCATTGCAAAACGAAGGTTAGTAGTTGTAAAATTTTTTCAATTACTGCTTTGTACTTTTCAGAAAATTCTCTGTTAGTAACAATCAAGCAAAAAATCAATACTGGGATGAAGGAAAAGCGTGAGTTTTTGAGGACTTGGAGTAATCAAAAAAAGATTTTCAGCCTTTACAACTGAATCCTCTACAGTCTTTTGAAAGTTGGAATTTGAGTTTAGTAATTCTGATGTGAATTGAAAACGTAAGTTACTTGTGTACTTTTGTTATCTCCAATAATGTCTCCATTTTACAAAAGATATACAGTCCGTCGGAGGCCAATTGAGAAACTAAAAACAAAGATCGTTTTAGGGGTTATGAGTTTAAATGGAATTTAACTCTGATAATTATTATCAGATCAAATAAATGGATAGTAATAAGACTTGTTTTGTTATTAATCAACGCTCACGTCTTTCAACTTCTGCTCTGAACAGGAAAATTTTCCATCTAAAATATTCCTTTTAGCGCTTCTGTAACAAAGTTTCTCAGAAAAGTCAAACTTTTGAGGAATTCAAAAGAAGTATAATTGAACATTTATAAAAAGTTTAAGAAAATCAAGAGTTTCTGTTTTACCGGTCGGTGAGGGAAACGGGTGCACAACTTATAGTGTGTGTGCACCACGAATTCCCCCACCTTCCAAAATACAGAAAATTTGTTGAATAACGTCGTTTCGGTACTTGCAAGTTTTACTGCTCGTTGTCGCAAGTCGTGTATATTTCAGTACACAGAATCGCATATAAGTTTTATTTGAACTTTTCGCATCAGTAAGAAATATGACAACAAAAAAATATTTCGTTTCATGATTTTTACTCAGTACATATTACCGAATAGTCATGAATGGGCGAGCGGTGAGTTGATGTTCCAATTCTGATTCATCAACGCTCCCATCTGTTGTTGCAGATCGAACTGCTGAAGTCCTGGAACGGCAGGAGCTGGTTGCCATGAAGTAGTTGCTCCGATCGATCCGAAAGGATACGGGTTCCGTTGAGGAACGTTTTCCAAACCGGGCGGAGGAGCGATGAAAGCTGAAGGTTGAAATTAGAAACTATGAGTGCACGGGTTGACCTTACCATTGGTTGGCATAGGGCCTGGTCTCAAGGCAGCCATGAGTTGGTTCAGAGAGGGAACGGGTCCATACATCTGAGCAAACGGATAAGCATTCTGCTGGGCTCCTGAAACATATTAATTTAGCTTTTGAGTAGATTACGGACTATTAACCTTGAAGGTTGGCTTGTGGGTTGAATTGCCCTTGAGGAGCAGCATTCAGATCCGGGTGAGCCACTGGAATAGGTATAATCAGAAACAGTGCTTTATTGGAAAGACTTACTGTTGTTGGCCAAGAGATTCGGCATGCCAAGTTGCGGGAAGAGTCCTGGTGGTTGTACCACTGAAAACGGTTGGATTAAGTTTGCGTTGCTTGGGTTCGGATACGAACTCACAGGGAGATTCGAAAAAATGTTGACAAGGGAAGGTTGTGAGGTCTCAAACTTGGAAAATTCTGAGAAAATTCCCAAAAATCCGATAAATAGTGAATAGTCACCAAATATTTTCTATTTTTTTGCCGATTTTTTTCGAGCAAGTTATGACGCTTTTTCTTTCTGGCTCAGTCCTAATTTTTCAAAAATTAGACTTTAAAAATTGAATTTTTTCAGAATTTTCCAATTTTGCGCCCTCACAACCTTCGTTTGTGAGTATAAGATACAAGCTTTACCTTCAAAAAAAATTTCAATAACAAATCGCAGGTACATCAAAAAATCGAGAAGACAAGATAAACACTGAAAAAAAAAGCAATTTGTTTTTGAAAAATCAGAAAAATAGACTCACTTAATACAAATCAGAAAAAAACCGTAGTTCGCTTCAGAGAACACGAGTGGTTCCCTTACCCAAGTTTGAGCCTCCAAAGCTGAAAAATGACTGGTTTTGAGAGGGGAGAGAATGCTAAACGGAGAGAAAACGAGCGGTTCGAAATAAAAGAGCGGAGAATTTGAGATAGGAGAGATCAGAATTTCCGAGATAAAACAACAATTTATGGAAATAAAAGGAGCAATTTTGAAGAAGAAAATGAATTACAAAGAAGAGGGAGAAAAGGAGAAGCAGAAAATGTTGGAGAAGGAAAAAAGTGACATTTTCAGATGGGCGAGCGTTTTCGGGAATTTTGACACCGTATGGGAATGAAACATTTTTGAGAAGGAAAATAGCTCTGGTTCCGAAAAAGAGGGAAAAAAATAAAATTATTTCCGAAACTGCTGAGAAAAAGGAGAATTTCAAAACGCTTTTTTCAGTACTGGTAGGGGAAACAGTGGGAACTAGATGAACGTTTTTAAAAAACTCGAAAACAGAATCG
This sequence comes from Caenorhabditis becei, assembly GCA_900536315.3. Classification (NCBI taxonomy): domain Eukaryota; kingdom Metazoa; phylum Nematoda; class Chromadorea; order Rhabditida; family Rhabditidae; genus Caenorhabditis; species Caenorhabditis becei. The sequence continues at coordinate 27,236 of LR539440.1, read as the reverse complement.
GAAGCAATCAGTGACGGAATTGTTCAAAGATGGAAGCCTCGAAACGACGTCAAATTAGGAAAGAGGAGAGATTATGAGCGGGCAGGGTAGCGTTGAAACTGTGAATCCATCTACTCAATTGTAGCGCGGTCGCGTTTGCTAAATAGCCGCTGAAAGACAGGAGCAAAACAGAAAAATTATGCTCGAGAAATTTGGACAACTGACCGTAACCTGGTAGATAGTTAGCGTGAGAAAAAGTGAGGAAAAATGTTCTCAAAAAGGCAAAATTAAAAATGAGCGCCTGATTAAAGGATCCACCCGATTCCAAAGTTTCTTTGAATTTTACGAAAACGGGTTCAATTTGTCTTTCTTTTTCCAATTTCAACGATTGTTTGGCAAAAATTGCAGTCTTGTGCGATTGAAATTCAAATTTGAACAAAACGTTTGGGTTTTTTTGGTGAAGTGGCGAGTGTGAAGGCTCAAAAACCGACTGGAAACGCATAAAAACTGAACTTTCTGACTGAATTTAGCCTCTGACACTCAAAAAACATGCAGAATGCAGATTTTTACGAGTTTTGGTCAAATTGATGCGGAAACTTTGAAAATCAAATTGGAATTTCGAAATAGGAGGTTTGAGAATTCCTTTTTGAATTGAAATGCTAGGTAAAAGCAGGAGAACATTGGATCGCAAATTATGCCGAAATTTTGAACTAAACTACGCGTAGAACTCAAACTTGGTTACAAGTCTGATACCAAATCACGCGCTTATCTGGGAATGTGGGATGGGAGGAAAAACAGAAAAAAAACTTGATAAAAACAAATAAAATGATAAAAACGTGTGTTAGAATTGCTCGAAAGCAAACATCGCAATCCCTAGGAAATTATTTTTTTTTTCATTTTCTACTCCGTGATATTTTGCCACCAGTCATCTCGCAACTGTGCCACCAATTCGCTTTGGTCTAACTGCTCAAAACGCACAATTTTCTTAAATTTTCATGGAAAACCAGAGAGAGAGTGTGAAACTTGAGGCAAAATGAGTTTAAGCGAGCAGCTTCACAAAAATAAGTTACTTTTGCCACAGGAAGAACCGAAATACTAGCAATTTGGGTGAGTGGCACAGTAGCGAGATGGCTGGTAATCATGGCCTCTTCAGTTCATCTTTGCACATTATCAGTAATTGATAGGCTCTTTTTTCGGCATAATGATCTAGTCGCTGCAACTAAAAAAACCGGAAAAACCAATCTTACTATTACTAATGATACTATTATCGTTGCATCTCAAAATCGGAGTGGGTAGATTTACGGAGTTGAGGCTCCCGCAACGAGCGAATGTTTTCGCGGCAAATGTACGGTAGTCGCGCGAAAAACATTTTTGTATTTTTCTACTAATTTTCCTCATTTTCATCGGTTTTTCAACCGATTTTCGCACTTTTTGGGTCGAAAAAAGCATAAAGAGGGTATTTTCAGTGTGAAATGTGCGAAAATCGGTTGAAAAATCGATGAAAATTAGGAAAATTAGTGGAAAAAGACAAAATTGTTTTTCGCGCGACTACCGTACATTTGCCGCGAAAACGGTCATTCGTTGCGGGAGCCTCAACTCCGTAAATCTACCCACTCAGATTTTGAGATGCAACGATAATATTACAATTTACAAACTTCCGTCTGTTAGAGAGTGAGTCAGTTTGTCCGCAGCAAATTCGTCGTTTTTTCAGGGGAGTTATGCATTTTTCTCGCACAGTGCACAACTTTCTGAGCAGTTGGTTTGGCGCGGCGCCTTCTGCCTAATGGGTTCTGATTCTTGACATTTGTAACGCTATGTTTTTCGCAAAATGAATAGGGTTGACGGTGACAGTTTCTGGTTTAGTTACTCTAGTTGAAGGCGCTGTTCAAAAAATCGGTCGAGTGGACAAGTTGAATGTGACCGTGTGGCCCGAAACAGCAGGAGCCTTCGTCAACCACATGATGCACCTGTTCTGTTCTGTTCAGGGCTGTTCTGGCCTCGGGGAGAGCCCAGTGGGCAGGTAGAATGCGACCGTCTGGCCCAGAACAGCGGGAGTCTTCGTCATCCCCATGGGGCACCCGAGATCACTCCTCGGCCTCGGGGAGAACACGTTCTCACTTTGTGTCTACTTCTCTAGCGCAGAGGAGAGAGAACAGGCAATAACCGGAGGAGCAGAGAAATTCATTGCGCAAGACGGAGGGAGCCCCATCGAACGGTGAGAGAGTAAGCGCATGGCGGAGAATCAGACGGATTTGTTGCCACCCCGGTTGGGCAGAAGACGAGGTGCGGAGGACGGGGCATGAGCCCTAGTGAGAGAGTACGTACTATGCGGAGAGGTAGACAAATCGATTGCTTTGTCGTGCTAGCGATGCGGCAGAGGTGACAGAGGAAGATCGAACAATCTTGCTAATGGAAATGACTAAATTTTGCAAAAAAAGAGGGAAGTGGTGGAATTTAGATAGTGGAATAATGCCTAAAAGTTATCGAATTTGACCCATCAAAACTACGAAAAAAAATTGCACAGCAGTACTTTATTCGAGTGCAAAATGGCTGGTTTCTTTCAAAAAAGTAATTTTCTAAACGTTTCCACTCCGGTTTTCATCTATCTTATTGAATTAAAACCCCCAATAACTCTATTTCTGTCTTTTTTTTTGTAACCAAAATGTAAATAAACTAACTAGGATCCCTTTACTTGTACCCATTTTTGACGGATTTTGAAGTCGGTGTTGATCCAATGAAGTGAATATAGAAAAAATAGGATTTCCAGGAAAATCAACGCAGAGGTTCAAAATCGGAGAAATCGCCGTTTGGTGAGCGCGCAATGAGTGCCGAATGAGGAGAGGAGAACGTGCGAACGAGAGACGACTATGGAAAAACGACGCAGACAGCGAGAATATGCAATTATGACACATTCCCCCTTGCCCTCTTCCCTCCCGGCCCGTTAGCGGCTACGCGACACCTCGCTGGGATTTGTTCCACGGAAGAATATACAGATTTCTTGGCTGGTTTTTGTGAAAAAGCTCGAAAACTGAACAAAGACTTGAAAATTTTCAAAAAATTCGGCGAAAGCTATTGTTAATTTTTAGAGGCTTATGGAAAAACGAAGAGCGTCGTCCTCATTTTCTGGTGTATTATGCAAATGTGAGTCAACACAAAAATGAAAGAGAAAACGCGTCCGCTTCCACGTCCCACGCATAAAATGAAAAAGAAGAATGGGGGAGAGAGGGGACGGAAAACAAACATCAACTTCCAACACGACAATGCGATGGAGCGCGTTTGCTGTTTCCCAATTCTCGGAAACGACAAGACACACGTCGAAGGTTGGGGAGAACAACGCGACTGCCTTTAAGTTTTACGCAGACATACGCAGAACAGGAAGACCACGTCATACATGCTGCTTGACAGTTTTCAAAAACATCTCCAGGGTTGTTTATAATGCTTAAATGTTTAAGTTTGCAAATAAAACGCCTCGCTTGTTCCGACGACAAAAATTGTTATTGCAAAATTAGGAGATGCAACCAATGTTCAATAGATCAGCACCAAAAACTGAAAGGTTCAGCGGATTCGCTTCTTCCCACTTGACAACGAGAAGGAACACGTCGAAAATGGGAAAATTCTCTTTCTCTTTTGACTGATTCAACTGTGGAAAAAACAAAAGGAAAAGGATGAGGAATGGAAAAAGAGAACTTTGCAATTGACACTGAATCAGTTCAAAACCAGTGATCACAAAGTTTTATGAAGTGAAAATTGGTTTCTTGAAAAGATCGAATCCTTCAGGGAGAATTTAAAGAAAGGATAATTGAACATTTAGAGAAAATTTAATAAGAGCAAAAGTTTCTGTTTTACCGGTCGGTGGGGGAAACGGGTGCACAACTTTGAGTGTGTGTGCACCACGAATTCCCCCACCTTCCAAAATACAGAAAACAAGATAAATGAAAATAAAACAAAAGATAACAGAATGGCTATCACACCACTTACTATCAAAGAAGCGTTAACACAAACTCATTTTAATTTAAAAAAAATTTATTTTTGTCATCAAAATCATATTATTTGTCGCCTCTGAATTTGTTGCCGTTCTTCATATTTCTTATTGTTTCTAAAAGTGGTAAATATGTATTCGAACGGACCAGTCCCAAACACTTACGCCTTTGCAGTTCAGTAATCGCTTGTGCATGTTGTTCGTTGGCAGTTGCCAAACCTGAAAAAAGTAAAGTTAACCGTGTCTTTTACAAATCACAAACGTTGTTCTGCAGCCTGCTGAGCATCAAGAGCAGTCTGGCGTTCCTGTTCGAGTCTGGCGTTTGCTAAAAAGGGTATTGACAGGAATTATTGCATTCTGTCACTCACCATCTCTCAATGCTCGAACTTCCTCTCGAGAACGGTAATGGCCATGATTTCCGGGGTTGCCTGAAGCTGATCCAAGAATCCGCTGGAACTGGAACTTGACGGGCCGGATTGAGACGAGTCCAGGGCTGGTTGCAAGGGGAAAGCAGGAAAAGCTGGTGGAAGCGCAGGAAAACCAAACGGAGCAGCTGAACGTCAAAATTAGAAAGGGGGTTCAGGAACTGTACTCACGATGAGATGGCTGGTAGTTGAAACCGAAAGAAGAGCCAAATGCTGGGTGACCAGCGTTTCCATGAGTCGGAACGTTGAAGTTGGTGGTTTTTTGGCGCACAGGGCCTATTCCATGGTTCCCCAGGACATCGGAATCAGTCGCAAAGCGGTGAAGTTGAAGTTAGCAGTTTTGTCCTGAGCAGCTTGAAGCTGTTGACTTCTGAAAGCAATCACTAAAGCTCTCGGAGTTCCAAATGTAAAATTCAGGTTCTGTCAGGTAAGCTCCAAAATAGCAGAGATAATTTCAGACTTGAAAAAAATATAAGATATAAATTTTACCTCTTAAAATATTTTGATTAAAAAATCGAGAGTACATCAGAACAATCGAGAAGGCAGGTAGTTCGCTTCGGAGAACTCGAGTGGTTCCCTCACCCAAGTTTGAGCCTCCATAGCTGAAAAATGACAGTTTTTGAGAGGGGAGAGAATGCTAAACGGAGAGGAAACGAGCGGTTCGAAATAAAAGAGCGAAGAACTTGAGATAAAAAAAACAGATTTCCGGATACGGAGGGAACATTTTCAGAGAGGGAAATGAATCAAAAATAAGTGGGTGAATAAGCAGAAAATGTTGGAGAAAAAAAGTGTGCAATTTTCAGAAGGACTAGATATTTTTGGAAATTTTGACATCGTATGGGAATACGAAAAGAGGGAAAATGAATAAAAAATTTTCCAAAACTGCTGGGAAAAATTGAAAGCTTCAGAAGGTTTTCAGTGGAAACCAGATGAATGTTCAAGATTTGAAAACAAAATTGAACGGAATGAGTGACAGAACAGTGAGGAGAGATGAATGCCTTGAAACAACGTCAAATTAGAAAAGAGAAGAGGCTAGGAGCAGGCAGGGCAGCGTTGAAACTGTAAATCCTTCTACTCAAATGTAGCGCGGTCGCGTTTGTCACCTAGCCGCTAAAAGACAGGAGCAGAACGGGAAAATGATGCTCGAGAAGTCGGAACTACTGTTCGTAACCTGATGGATAGCTAGCGTGAGAAAAAAGAGCAAGGTTGTTCTCAAAAAGCTAAAATTTTGATTTTTAGAAAGATGAGCGTCTGATCAAAGGAATAGTCTAGCTTATTCCAAAATTTCGCTAAATTCTACAAAAACGGGTTTATTGCCTTTCTTTTTCCTATTTCATCGTTTGCTAGGCGAAAAATCGCATTTTTGTGCTTCCGAAAAGCGCGCAAAAGGCAAGTGTGCAAGCTCAAAAACCGACTGGAAACGCATAAAAACTGAACTTTATAACTGAATTTACTCTCTGACACTCAAAAAACATGCGGTAATGCAGATTTTCACGAATTTTTGTAAAATTAGCGCGAAAACTTTGAAAATTAATTTTGAATTTTGAAAATGCAGGGTAGAGCATTCCTTTTTGAATCAAAATTCTAGACAAGAGCAAGAGAACAGTGGATCGTGAATAACGCCGAATTTTTGAACTAAACTACGCGTAGAACTCGAAAACGACTACAAGTCTAAAACCAATTCACGCGCTTATCTGGGAAGGTGGGATAAGAAGGAAAACAATAAAAACTTGATGAAAACAAATAAAATAATGAAAAACGTGTGTTTGCTTGAGAGCAAACATTGCAATACCAAAGAAATCATTCGTTTTTTGCATTTTTTACTTCATGAAATTTTGTTTTAGAATTTTATCTTTTTTTACTTTCTTTTTTTTTCAAAAAATCCTTCAATAAAAAAATAGTTTTTTTCGAATATTGTGGGATTGCAACTTCTGCTGATAATTGCTAAAATTCCCTATTTTACCAAAAAGTAATTCAGAAAGATCCGAAGGTCATTTTTAAAAACTTTTTTTGTGAATTTTCAAAAATAAATTTGGGGAAAAAAACTTTCTTGATTTTTTAAAAATGTTGTTGGATCGAAAAAACTGCTACAAGTTGCTAAAAATTTTAATTTTATCGAATAGTAATTTTAGAAAGATCCGAAAGTGATTTGAAATTTTTTGAGATTTTTGAAAAAAAAAAAATAAATTTTTCTAATTACTTTTGATTATTTTTGAATTATTTTTGAATTTTTTTGAGTTTCTTTGAAACTTTTTGTTCAGTTACTCTAGTTGAGAGTCGCGGTTTGTAGTGGCAATCGGTCAGTGGACAGGTAGAATGCGGCCGTGTGGCAGAAAACAGCGAGAAGCCATCCATGGTGCACTCTGGGGCAACGAGGTCACTCCTCGGCCTTGGAGGGAACTCTCTCTCGCTTCGTGTTTACTTTTCTAGCGCACAGCAGAAAGAACAGGCAATAACTGGAGGGGCAGAGAAAGACCATGCGTCAGAGAGGCGACATCGGCTGCACATCCCGGATGGGCAGAGTACCAGTGTGCGGAGGACGGGCATGAGCCCTAGTGAGAGAGTACGTACTTTGTGGAGAGGCGGACGAATCGATTGGATCGTTTCTCGGCCTCGGTGAGAACACCTCCTCGCTTCGGGTCTACTTTTTCATAGCGCACAGCGGAGAGAGCAGGCAATTACTGGAGGGGCAGAGAAAAATCTTGCGCAAGAGGGGTATGAGCCCTATCAAACGGTGAGAGAGTAAGCATAATGTATAGGATCAGACAGATCGGTTGCACACCCCGGTTGAGCAGAGGACCACTGTGCGCGGGATGAGCCCTAGTAAGAAAGTACGTACTATGTGGAGAGGCAGACAAATCGATTGGATTGTCTAGCTTGCAATGCGGCGGAGACTCGGAGGAAGACCGATGCTTAGCGGAAACTAGATGGCTCGAATTGAAAACTTGATAGATTGATGACATAATTTTAGGCTTGGGTATCGAAAATTGTTTCACCAGTGATGAACATGCCTAATTTTTCTCAAAAAAAGGTAATTTAAAAAATATATATTTTGTTTTTAGTGGGTTTTTGCTATATTTTGTATATATCTAATTGAATTAAGAAACCTAATAATTTCCTATTTTTGTATATTTTTATCCTGTAATCAAACTGGGAATAAACTAACTGGGATCCCTTTTTCTTGTGTCCAATTGTGTGGCTGACGATGAAGTCGGTGTTCATTCATTGTGAATAAAGAAAAATAAAGATTTCTCATAAAACCCAGAGAAATCAAAAAATTGGAGAGAAAACCGTCGGGTGAGAGCGCAGAAAGTGCTGAATGAGGAGAGGAGAACGGGCCGACGAGAGATGATGCGGAGAAGCGACGCA
>LR539440.1:0-19388 GCA_900536315.3 Caenorhabditis becei | reverse complement strand
AAAAGGAGAAGCCTGTCACAACTTAGAATGTGTGTGCACCACAAGTTCCCCCACTTTCCAAAATACAGAAAAAAAATGCAGATTGGATTGAAGACTGGACCGAAATGAAGAATGTGTATTTTGCAGAAGGTATAAAGAATGTACAGCAGGAAAAAAAAGTGAGAAACACATCGATCGAGTCAAAAATGAGACATACATACAATGAGCATTTTTTGTATGTTCGTGATTTTTCATGAAATTTTTAGGAATTTCCAAAATCGAAATAAATTAAGTTTGAAAAAATAATGAAAAAAATTTTTTTTGGAGAGATTTTTGTAGTTTGCTAGTTTTGATATTTGGAAAAATTGCTGTGTTATTAATTTGAGAAACGCGACGGAGGAGAAGCTTGCGAGGTTAGAACGGATGGGGGAAAGGGAACCATGCAGCCAAGAATGTAAAGTTGGCGGAATACATAAAGAAGAGAAATTATTGTTCAAGGGTATGTGAAGGATTCATTTTGTGTAGTGTGCCTGATATGCAAATGTGAGTCAACACAAAAAGAATTGAGGAGACGCGTCCGCACTTCCCACACATAAAATGGAGAAGCAAAACGGGGAAGGAGACGGAGAACAAACATAAACTTCCAACACGACAGTGCAGTGGAGCGCGTTCGCAATTTCCCACCTCTCAGAAACGACAAAAAACACGTCGAAGATGAGGGGAGAACAACGCGGCTGCTTTCACACACACCCACGCAAAACAGAAATACCACGTCACACATGCGGTGGAGCGCATTTTAAACTTCCTATTTCTAGGCGACGACAAGAAACACGGTGAATTTGACGCAGTGAACGAAAACAGGAAAAACAGAATGATTTTCTCGCTGTTGGACAGTTTTCAAAAAAAAAAGTCCCGACGGTTGTTTATTACGAACATGAATGGTTATGTTTGCGGAAAAACGCCTCTTTCGGTCCAATGAAATCAGTTTTCATTCGCAAAGTTTCGAGATACACTCAGTGTTCAATAGATCAGCACCGGAAAGGTTGTGAGGTTGCAAACTTGAACAATTCTGAAACATTCTCAAAAATCCGATAAATAGTGAATAGTCACCAAATATTTCTAGTTCTCCCCGCCGATTTTTTTAGAACAAATTATGAAGTTTTTTCCTTCTAGCTCAATGCTAATTTTTTCGAAAAATCTACTTTAAAAATTGGGAAAAAGTTCCGGCTGATTTCAACCAGTTTTTTGGGGTTCTCGAAACTTGTGGACTCATTTGTGTCAGTAAAAAAACTTAAACATTTTTCGAAAATGTTGTTGAAAAACCGATACTTGGTGAAAAAAAATTTTGAGTGACCTCACAACCTTCCCTTGTGAATGGAATCAAAACTGTTAATCACAAAGTTTTATGGACTAAACATTGGTTTCTTGAAAAGATCAACTCTTTCTGGGGAGCTCAAAGAAAGGATAATTGAACACATCCAAAAAAATTGAGTAAAGGAAAAGTTTCTGTTTTACTGGTCGGTGGGGGAAACGGGTGCACAACTTAGAATGTGTGTGCACCACGAATTTCCCCACCTTCCAAAATACAGAAAACAAGATCACAATAAATATAACAACAGGTAACAAAATGGCTATTACACCAATCACTATCTGAGAAGCACGAACACAAACTCATTTTAATTTTTTTTAATTCATTTTTTTCATCAAAATGGTTCTCACAATCCGAATTTCCCATGGGTACAGAAGTGGTCTTCTTGGTGCCAGTGGATAGCTTGTAGGGTTGGAATCTCGAAGCAAATGGAGCAGAGAATTTCTGCAAACGGCTCAATTCCGGATTAAGCTTATAGGCAAGGGATTCTCTCACCGTGTCAATGAACCATGTCATTGGAATTGGGACATTTGGGCCGAAAGCCCCCGAAAGGCATTTTCTCCCTCCTCAAAAATACTGTTCAACTCCTTGAGATACCCCGAAATCCGATCCAAATCCATCGGAACCGCCTGTGTTGGCTTGAGGATGTGAGCACAGAAAGCTTGAACGACCTCTTCAGAATCCGGAAGATAGACGTAGTTTTCCATGGTCTTCTGGATGCTCTGCTCAATCTTTGGCTCCGGGAGCTTCAGAAGATTCACTGCAGCCTTCATCAGGAGAGGGTAGCCTTCCATAAGCAAGTAATTGCCAGAATCTCGGGCTTTATCAGCTGGAACTTGGATCTCCACGAATACGACGCATCGCTCGCTTCTTCCTCGCCATGGCTTCGGATGACTTGGTCCAGAAGGAGGAGAGGATCAGCTGGTGGCAGCTCGTCCTGGATGTTCTGACGTTCATCTTGGACTCCGCTGACCTCCTTGACGCATTCCATCAGCATTTCCAGCGAACAGGAATTGACTGAAAAAGAGAGAAAGTTCAGATTGAGGAAAAAGGTTTCTCATTAACTTTTTCTCAAGATCGTTTCAAAATAGAAAAAAAGTTGATATATAGTTGAGTATAAGATATAAATTTTATCTTTTACAAAAATTTTCAAAAAAATCGCAGGTACTTCGAAAAAATCGGGAATTCAGGTTGTTTCCTTCTGGGAACACGAGTGGTTCCCTCACCCAAGTTTGAGCCTCCATAGCTGAAAAATGACTGGTTTTGAGAGGGAAGAGAATACTAAACGGAGAGAAATCGAGCGGTTGGAAAGAAAAGAGGGAAGAATTTGAGATAGGAGAAATAAGAACTTCCACCGAGGTAGAATGACTTTTTGGATATAAAGGAAACAATTTCAAAGAAGAGAATGAATCAAAAATGAAGTGGGAGAATCAGAGGAAGCAAAAATTGTTTTTTTTTAATTTGGAAAAACGTTCACTGAATTTTTTTGGAGTTTTTTTTTAAATTTTTTCAAATATTGTGCAACTACTGCCAACAATTGCTAGATTTTATAATTCCACAGGAAAACTATTGTAAAAAGATCCGAAAGTCATTTGAAAAAATTTGTTGTTTTTCGAAAAAAAAAATTGGAAAAAAAGTTGTCTGAATTTTTTTGGATTTTTTTCTGAATTTTTCAAAACTTTTTTTCAAATATTGTGGGAATGCAATTACTGCTAATAATTGCTAAAATCCTCGATTTTACAGAAAAATTATTGTAGAAACTTATAAAGGTTGAATTTTTTCGAATTTTTTTCTTGAATTTGTTCGAATTTTGTGGGATTTCAACTACTGCCAATAATTTCTAAAATGCATAATTTCACAGGAAAATAACTGTATAAAAGTCCGGAGGTTATTTGAAATAATTTGTGATTTTTCGAAAAAAAATTTGAAAAAAATGTTTTTGAAAATCCAAAATCAATCCACGCGCTTATTTGTAAAAAATTTATGAAAACAAATAAAATGATGAAAACGTGTGTTAGAATTGCTCGAAAGAAAACATCGCAATCAATAGGTAATAATTTTTGCATTATTTATTTTTTGAAGTTTTGTAACTCGCCACTGTTTTATTTTTCGTCGCCGGTTATTCTGCCAACACAACTGTGCCGTTTTGCCACTGGTCTAGAAATGTCTAAAACGAACTATTTTTGAAAATTTTCATGGAAGATTAGAGTGAAACTTGAAGAAAAAAAAAGAAAAAGGGAGTTTGATTCAGATAGCGAGTATTTCTACGAAAATCAGCTGCTTTTGTCAGAAAAAGAACCGAAAAACAAGCGATTTGGGTGAGTGATGCTTCGTTTTTTGTAAAATGCTTCGCTTTCGTAAAACTACACATTGCTAGTTAGACCATCAATTCAACATGTCTGTCTCTCCGCCTAGCATACCTGTTCTCCAAGGCGATAACAGATTCTGTCTAGGCTCTAAAAGGGCTTTCTCAAAGTTCTAATAATTCCTTTTCAGCTCATTTTTGATCAATAACAGTAACTAATAAGCTGATCTTGCGACGTTTGTGATAACCTAGTCGTTGCTACAACTAGGAAACAGATAACAAGTTATGTTCAGCCTTTTTGGCCGCAACAGTGTCGCAGCAACTAATCTTGCAGATCTGACGTTATTTTGCAGGGAGTTATGAATTCTTTCCTAACGGCGCCCGTCATTTTTCTGACCGTTTCATTTGCCGCGACGTCTTTTGCTTAAGTGATTTTGATTCCGAGAGTTTGTTACGCTATGCTACTTGTGAAAGAAGTTTGGTTGATGGTGCGGCTGCTGTTCCTAGTTTAGTTACTCTAGTTGAAAGGCAGTGCATGCAGAGCAGAGGACCACTGTGCGGAGGACGGGAATGAGCCCTTGTGAGAGAGAGACCTGGTGCATATGATGTAACGAGGTCTCTCCTCGGCCTCTGAGCGAACACCTTCTCGCTTCGGGTCTACTTTTCTAGCGCACAGCAGAGAAAACAGGCAATAACTGGAGAGGCAGAGAAATACGTTGCGCAAGAGGGACATGAGCGCTAGGGAGAGGCAGACAGACCGGTTGCACACCCCGGGTGGGCAGAGGACCCCGGACTACTGTGCGGAGGACGGTCATGAGCCCTAGTGAGAGAGTAAGTACTATGTGGAGAGGCAGACAAATCGATTGGATTGCCTGGCTTGCGATCCGGGAGAGACAAGATGGATCGAATCGATACTAGACCAGTGAGAGTTTCACTCGTAGAAATGACTAATTTTTACGAAAAAAAGACGAAACTGGAGGATTTTCACTCCGAAATATACGCCAGAAATTATCGAATTTGACGCATATCATCTAGAAGCAAAATGGCAGGCTGCTTTTGAAAAAGTTTGTATTTCTTCACTTTTCGGGAATTTTTGTCTCAGTTTTCTATCTATTCTATTGAATCAAAAAGCCTAATAATTTCTTATTTTTGTCTATTCTCATCCTGAAACCAAATTGTGAATAAACTAACTGGGATCCTTACTTGTACCAATTTTTGATTGATCCATGCTGATTGATCCGTTGATAGGAATAAAATAAAGAAAAGGGCATTTTTAATAGAAACCCGGGGAAATCAACGAAGAGGTCCAACATCGGAGAAAACACCGTCTGGTGAGCGCACAATGAGTGCCGAATGAGGAGGAAGAACGTGCCGACGAGAGACGATTCTGCAGAAGCGACGCAGACTGCGAGAGTAGTGAAATCTGATAAACGACTGCTACAGTATCCCTCTTGCTCATGTTAAAAGTGAAATCGTTCAAAACTTGGAAATTTTATTGAAATTGAAGACAGAAAAAAAGATATCACATCTACTTATTGAAAATATCATAAAAATTGGAATACAACGCAAAATTTAGCAAGTTCAATTTAAAGACAGCAATTAACACATATCACAATTATCATTTCGGAGGATTATCAGCATCGTTCTCCTCGAATGCGTCTGGCAAGTTGCATATCCTTTGGCATGATGGTCACACGTTTAGCGTGGATGGCGCACAAATTGGTGTCCTCGAAGATTCCGACGAGGTAAGCCTCGGCAGCCTCCTGGAGGATCATGACGGCGGAGGACTGGAAGCGGAGATCCGTCTTGAAGTCCTGAGCGATCTCTCTGACAAGGCGCTGGAATGGCAACTTGCGGATGAGAAGCTCGGTGGTCTTCTGGTAGCGACGAATCTCACGAAGAGCGATGGTACCTGGACGGTAGCGGTGAGGCCTCATGCCTCCTCCGCTCTTTTGGCGAGCAGCATTGGTGGAGAGCTGCTTTTTCGGGGCCTTGCCAAGAGTGTGGCGTCTTGGGTTTTGCTTTGTACGAGCCATTGCAGAGGGAAAGTGGAGAGAGGTATTGTCTGGGACTAGACTGATTTCTGAAGGGATTCCTTCGCCTTATATACAGGCTGGGACGCGGTCCAAGGTGAAGATACTCTCAAATGGGCGGGGTCCGACCCGATTAGTCAATATTTTCTGATCTTGATAGTGGATATCCTCACATTTTATGATTGTGAGATGGAGAGACAGTAGGAGAAGAACAATGAGCCCCATATAACGTTTCCCTCGCATTCCAAAACATCAACGACCTATTGAATGGACACAAAGGAGTTTTATCTGCGCAGTGCATCTTTACACTGTTGCAAGGGGCATTTTCTAGTGATTGCGCGTCAAGTCAGTTATGACACCTGGGATGGAAAAGCAGCAGACATTGCGGATTAGATGGCTCTTCTCGTCAAAAGAGGGATTTAGGAAATTTAAAGGGATTTAGAGAATTTTTAGGGATTTAAAGAATTTTTAGGGATTTAGAGTAAAAAAAGGGATTTAAAAATACCCAATTTTGAAAGACAAAAAAAGGGATTTTACTGGAAAAAAGGTATTTAGTTGTGAAAAAAAGGGATTTAGACATCAAAAAAAGGGATTTAGAAATTAAAAAAAAGGGATTTAGAATCAAAGAAATTGGAGTTGCAACCAAAAAAAAAGGAATTTAGAAATAAAAAAAAGGGATTTAGAAGTTACGAAAAAACGTTTTTCGCATATTATGGAAAGGTAAGCATCGTTATTTTCATGGTAAACTATACTGCGCCCAAATGAATCACCCAATTCGCGATGAGAGCGATAGAAGGACAGCGCATCTTGCGTTATCATGCTCTTTTTCCAGTTGCATCAACTTAATCGCTTTTCTTTCTCCTAAATCCCTTTTTTTGCAGTAAAAATCTTTTTTTTTACATTTTCCAAAATCCCTTTTTTTACCGTAAATCCCTTTTTTTGTAGCTAAATCCCTATTTTCGGTTAAAATAGAAAATCCCCTTTTTTGGGCTAAATCCCTTTTTTTAAGGCCAAATCCCTAAAAATTCTCTAAATCCCTAAAATTTCCTTAAATCCCTAAAAATTTCCTAAATCCCTTTTATTTTCCTAAATCCCTCTTTTGACGAGAAGAGCCGATTAGATTACATTAGTATTTTGACAGGGATAGGGAAATTTCAAAAAAAGGATAATTGAACATTCACAGAAAATTAAAAAAAAAAGCAAAAGTTTCTGTTTTACCGGTCGGTGGGGGAAACGGGTGCACAACTTAGAGTGTGTGTGCACCACAAATTCCCCCACCTTCCAAAATACAGAAAACAAAATCACCATAAATAAAACAAAAGGTAACTGAATGGCTATCACACCACTATCAGAGAAGCACTAACACAAACTCATTTTAATTTTTAAAAAAATTTATTTTTGTCATCAAAATCATATTATTTGACGCGACAAACATATGGATCCCATAGGCAGCCCGTCGGCTTCTTAGCAGGTAATCCTCGCTTTTTGGCCACTGTTCCGTCCTTTTTGAACTTGGGTCTCTGCGCCTTCTTCTCCCTCTCGACCGTCTTCTTTCCCTTCGTCATCCGGACCAGTTTTTTCAGTTTTCGGTGCCGCATACGCTTGCGGATGTCGTTTGTGTCAGGCTCGTCTTCTTCATCCTCCTGATCGTCCTCCTCTTCATCTTCCATGTCATCTTCATCCTCATCTTTTTCGTCATCTTGCTGATCCATCTGAACATCGTTGTGATTTTCGGGAAGTTCCTCCTGATCCTCCTCATCATCCAAACCAGCGCCGTATCCATTCAATTCAGGCTCCTCGTAATCAATCATCGCTTCCAATGGAGCTCGAACACCTTCCTCATCTCGATCTTCCGGAGGGAAGTAGGCCGGCTCCTCCAACTGAGGGTCTTCCAGCTGGTTCAGATCTTCTTGGTCAGGATTGTGTTCTTCCGGAACTTGACGATGATCAGGAACTTGGCTGGAGATTAGATGACGTCTTTCCGAGTTTGACTCCTGAAGCCGAGACGATCCGAGTTGATCTCCAGCTTGATGGCGTTGTGTTCGACCAGAGCCTCTACTTCTCATATTGACTCTTGGATACCGGGGGCTGGTAGAGACATCCATCTCCTCGTTCCATGGCCGGCTTCCAGACGTTCCCGGTTGACCCTCCAAACTCGCATGTACCGCGTCAATGCGGTCCGCCTCAAATAGAGTGTCCAATGGATCCTGACCTGTATTTTCTTGAATGTGGTTGATCTCTGAAAATCAAAACACTTCATCAAATTGCCACCCAGTTTCAAAACATACCAGCCGACAAAGTCATGCTATTGACAACAGCATCAACAGTTTCGGTCCGTTCCGCTGCCAAATCTCGTATCAATTGGCCATTTTCTGAAATGACCAAGTTCAGAACGTTTTCACAAAAGTCAGAATGAAAACTCACGATCTCGGAGCAGTTGATTTGTCTCTGACTCCCTGTCGAACTGGTCCTGCAGAGCATGCTGACGAGCCAGAAGCTCATCGATTCGAGTGGTGTGTGCCTGCCGAGCTTCTGCCTCTGCGGTTTCGGCGGTAGTGGCTCTAGTGTCGGCGGCACTCAGGTCGGTGGCCAGACGTGTGTTCTCTGGAAAAAAAATATTAAAAATACAGTGAATCACACTTCGAAAAGTCTCACAAGGGGAGTGGGTGGGGAGACACAGATAGATGGGAAGGTAATGATCCCAATAGGTAAGATCCAAGAGCTTTTCATGAAATAAACTACTGGTGACAGCTACATACAAAAAGGGTGCTCACAATCAGAGGCCAGTTTTTGTACCGAATTTCTCATTGAAATGAGTAATTTTTCACGTAAAATGCTATCAAAGGACGCAATTTTTTCGTGTAGCGGTCACCAGAAGCTTATCCCATATAAGTGCCCGGATTCCAGAAATTCCCGGTTGATCATCCAAACTTGCATGTACCGCGTCAATGCGGTCCACTTCAAATAGGATCTCCTGTGGATCTTGGTTTCGATCTTCTCAAATGAGGCCGAGTTCTGGAAATCAGAACATTTTTGATTTTTAGGGGATTCTAAAGACAATATTCAAACTGTGCCTAAATGCCCGCGAGTAATATCCAGAAGAATTCCAAAACAAAAGTGAAATACGCTGTTTTCACAGTTTCAGTAAGATTGAAACAAGGTTCTGATTTTCGTTTAACTAGAGCATTTGAAATAGTTCCTACCCCTTTTTCAAAGCTTCAACCCATTCACTTACTTCTTTTTTCATTTTTTTATTTTAGAAAAAACGCAGGAATTGTTGAACATCAAAAAAATCGAGAAGACAAGATATACACTGGAAAAAAGGAATTTGTTTTTGAAAAATCAGAAGAATGACTCACTTAATACAAATCATTTGGTAACTTAGTTCTCTTCAGTGAACTCGAGTGGTTCCCTTACCCAAGTTTGAGCCTCCATACCAATGAAAGCTGAAAAATGACTGATTTTGTGAGGGGAGAGAGTGCTAAACGGAGAGAAAACGTGGTTAGAAAGAAAAGAGCAAAGAATTTGAGATAGGAGAAATAAGAACTTCCACCGGAGAAGAACACCTTTTTGGATATGAAGGGAAAATTTTCAGCGAGAAATGAATAAAAAAAATGGGTGGGAGCAGAAATTGTTGGAAAAAAAGTATAAAATTTTCAGATGGACTAGATTTTTTTGGAATTCCGAGACCGTATTGAAATCAAACCTTTTTGAGAAGAAAAATAGCTCTGGTTCCAAAAAAGTGAAAAAATGAATAAAGTTCTTGCCAAAACTGTTGGGAAACAAAAAGTTCTGGTAGGTGAGACAGTGGAAACTAGATAAACATTCAACAATTGAAAACAGAATTGGACGAAATGAGTGACGAAATAGTTCAGAGATAGAAGCCTTGAAATGACATCGAATTAGGAAAGAGAAACGACTAGGAGCGGGCAAGGGAGCATTGAAACAGTGATTCCTTCTTTTCAATTGTAATGCGGTCGCGTTCGTCACCTGGCCGCTGATAGACAGGAGCAAAACGGAAAAATGATGCTCGAGAAATTTGGACGACTGACCGTAACCTGGTAGATAGTTAGCGTGAGAAAAAGTGATGAAAGTTGTTCTCGAAAAGCCAAAATTAAAAATGAGCGCCTGATTAAAGGAATGCTCCACCCGATTCCAAAGTTTCTCTAAATTTTACGAAAACGAGTTCAGTTGGCGAGCGCCCGGAAACACCGCCACGTTTGAAAAAAAGTTTGTGTTTTTGGCAAAGTGGCAAGTGAGCAGGCTCAGAAACCGACTGGAAATGCATAAAAAACGGAATTTTATGACTGAACTTAGCCTCTAACACTCAGAAAAAATTCGGAATGCAGATTTTTACGAATGTATGTCAAATTAGCGCGGCAACTTTGAAAATCAAATTTGAATTTCGAAGATGCAGGGTTGAGCATTCTTTTTTCGAAAATTAGAATACTATGTGAGAGCAGGAGAACATTGGATCCCGAACCGCGCCAATGTTTTGAACTAAACTCGGGGGGGGGACTCAAACTTGGTTATAAGTGTAAAACCAATTCACGCGCTTATCTGGGAAGGTGGGATACGGAGAAAAACAGTAAAAGTTAATGAAAACAAAGAAAATGATAAAAAACGTGTGTTAGAATTGCTCTCAGGAGCAAACATCGCAATCCCTAAGAAATTATTTTTTTGCATTTTTTACCCCGTGTTATTTCGCAAATCCGTCGTTTTTTTTGTAGGAGAGTTATGAATTCTTCCCGCACAGTGTAAAATTTTCTGAACATTTGGTTTGTCGCGGTGCTTTCTGCCTAATCGACCAGTGGGCAGGTAGAATGCGGCCGTCTGGCCCAGAACAGCGGGAGTCTTCGCCATCCCCATGGGGCACCCGATATCACTCTTCGGCCTCGGGGAGATAACGTTCTCACTTCGTGTCTACTTCTCTAGCGCGGAGGAAAGAGAACAGGCAATAACCGGAGGGGCAGAGAAATACATTGCGCAAGAGGGAGGGAGCCCCATCGAACGGTGAGAGAGTAAGTGCATGGCGGAGAATCAGACGGATTGGTTGCACACCCCGGTTGGGCAGAAGACGAGGTACGCACGACGGGGCACGAACCCCAGTGAGAGAGTATGTGCTCTGTGGAGAGGCAGACAAATCGATTGGATCGTCTAACTCGCGATGCGGCGGAGACTCGGAGGAAGACCGATGCTTAGCGGAAACTAGTTGGCTCGAATTGAAAGCTCGATAGACCAGTGACATTCTTGCTAATGGAAATGGCTAACTTTTTGAAAAAAAGAGGAACTGAAGATTTCTGATTGTGAAAATTAGGCCAAAAGTTATCAAATTTGACTCATCCCAGCTAGGAAAAAAATTACATAGCGGTAAATTATATTTTTTTATAGTTTTCTATCTATCTTATTGAATCGAAACCTCCAATAACTTTCTATTTTTGTTTTTTTTTTATCCTGTAATCAAAACGTAAATAAACTAACTGGGATCCTTTTACTTGTGTGAGGAGGTCGATGTTGATCCATTGATTTGAATAAAAAAGAAAGGAAACTTCTCATGGAACCCCATGAAAATCAGCAAGGAACTTCAAAATTGGAGAGAACCCCGTTCGGTGAGCGTGCAATAAGGGCCAAATGAGGAGAGAAGAACGTGCTGACGATAGACAATTAGGGAGACGCGACGCAGGTTGCGGAGAGTATGCAAACATGACAAATCCCCCTTCCCCCTCCCGGCCCGACACGACAGTGCGGTGGAGCACGTTTGCAGTCTCCCACTTCTCGAAAACGACAAGTAACACGTCGAAGGTGAGGGGAGAGCAACGCGCATGTTTTGGCGTTTCACGCACACATACGCAACACAGAAAGATCAGAAAGACATGCGATGGAAGACATTTAGAATTTTTCTTCTATGGACGTTGACTTTGGAGGAGTAAAGGGGCAAACAGGAAAAACGGAATGATGCTCTCGCTGATGTCTACCTTTTTTATTTCCGAGGGTTGTTTATTATGCGCGTAAATGTTTGCAAAAAATGTTAGTTTCAATGAATAAATTGTGGAAAAAACACGCGGAAAAGGGCATGAAGAGGAGAGAGAAAACTTTGCGATTGACCAGAAGTAATAGAAATTAAAACTGGTAATCACAAAGTTTCATGAACATCGGTTTCTTGTGAAGATCAAATCCTTCTGACATGAGGAATTAAAAAAAAAGAATAATTGAACACCTCAAAAAACTTGAGTAAAGGAAAAGTTTCTGTTTTACCGGTCGGTGGGGGAAACGGGTGCACAACTTAGAGTGTATGTGCACCACGAATTCCCCCACCTTCCAAAATACAGAAAACATACAAAAATGAACTGGTAACATTTTGGTTTATTAACTTTATTTGTTTCCAAATGAACATTTTGAAAAAATTAAAGATGGTCAGTCTATGGTCACAATATCCGGACTCTTCATTCTCTTCGTTGGTGTGCTATCCGAGCTTGAGATCGAGCGCTTCGGGCTCGAGTCCGTATTCAACTGCTTCCTCATCCTGACAATTTCGGCTTGCATCCTCTCCATCTTCTGGTTGGCGTCTGAAATGAGATAATTATGTAAACAAATCTCCATTGACTAATCGCTCACATTTCTGACACTGATCTTGTTGATCCAGTTGCTTGTCCTTCTTCTTGAGGTCGGCCTTCAATTGATCCCGCTCCTGTTCCACGGCTTTGATTCGGGCTTCGTTCTGCTGCTCGTACACTGAAATTGAATTGCATTTTGAATGAGAAAGTGACAGTTATTTGCCGCATTCTTGGCAAGCTGTCAAAACGCGCGGAATTGAAATTAACTCGTAGGCCAGCGGTCCGAATGCAACAGATTTCACGCGCGTCTCTCTCAAAACCATGATCTTTCTTTGCGGGTTACGGTCAGCAACACCGAATGTGACATGTGAACTTTTTCAATTTCGAACGTTAGTCTAGCAAAGCGCGTTTGCATTACGTACGCCTTGGAAGCCCATGCTAGCCCTTCCTTACCCTCCTGCTCCTTCTTCAGACCATCCTTCAGATCCTGCCCGAACTTCTTGACGGCGGCATCATGGGAGATCTTCAGTTCCTCCTTTTGACGGCGGGCTTCTGTAACATCAAAATGTAATCTAACCACTCCGGATTCCTCTTTACCATCTCTCTCGTTCTTCAGAGTCTCACGTGCCTTCACAGCCTCATCCAGTTTCCTCTTCATCTCGTCCATCTGATTGCGGAGCACTGAATTGTGAATGTTTGAAAACATCATAGTTGCGAATCGCCTTACCCGTCTTTTCCTGCTCGAACTCATTGACGGCGGCATCATGTCTTGTCTGAAGCTCCTGATGTTGATGGCGAGCCTCTGAACAATCAAAATGTAACGTAGCCAATCCAATGTCCTCCTTACCATCCCTCTCGTTCACAGCCTCATCCAGATTTCTCTTCATCTCTTCTATCTGATTTCGAAGCGCTGAAAAATATGAAATTGAGAAAATTATATGGTTTCGAATGTCTTACCCGTCATGTCTTGCACGGCGGCATCATGAGTCTTCTTCAGCTCATCTCTCTGACGTCGAGCCTCTGTAATATATAAATGTAACCCCTTGTGTCCCCGATTCCTTCTTACCATTCCTCTCATTCTCCAGATCCTTACGAGCACTCACAGCCTCATCCAGATTCTTCTTCATCTCCTCCATCTGATTGCGAAGCGCTGAAATATGAAATTGAGAAAATGTTATCGTTTTGAATGTCTTACCCGTCATTTCCTGCTCGGACTGGCTCACGGCGGTGTCATGGGTGATCTGTAGCTCCTGATGTTGACGTCGGGCCTCTGAAGAATTCAAATGTAACCTAGCCTCTCAAATGTCCTCCTTACCATCCCTCTCGTTCTCCAGAGTCTGACAAGCCTCCCGAGCTTTATTTCTGCTAATCTCCATTGAGTCCTTCTGCTGCCGGATCGCTGAAATTGTATGTTCTGTAGAAGTTTTTCTCAATTTCAAACCACCCACCTGTCAACTGCTCCGTCAAGTCATTGATTTGGGCGACTCTGGCATTATGGTTTGCCTGCAACTCGTGATGTTGACGGCGGATCTCTGAAACATTCAAAAATGTCATCTGCTCTTGCAATAAGCGCCTGGCACTCAGACAGCAATTCGCTGCACTGATTTTTTATATTTGAAAAAGTTACGTGTTTCTAGGTTCTTTGCACAAATCAAAGGGCTAAACTTTTTATGGGATTTTTTTTCACGGTTGGTACGTTGAAAAACGTTGAATGTAAGATTCAAAGTTTACCTTTTACAAAAATTTTCAAAAAATCGCGGGTACTTCAAAAAAATCGGAAAGCCTAGTTGCTTCCTTCTGGAAACACGAGTGGTTTCCTTACCCAAAGTTGAGCCTCCATAGCTGAAAAATGACTGGTTATGTAAGGTGATAGAATACGAGATGGAGAAAAAAACGAGCGGCACTAATAAACTGACAAATCGATAGGAAATGGTCTCTTTTACAACTTTGTAGCTGATCACTTTGTTGAGCAAAGCCTGGTTCAGAAGTTATGAAAAGTTACGACAGAGAGGGACCCTATAAAAAGAACTGGGGTGAAAGGAAAACGAGAGCAGAAAAAATGCGACCACCCACGACAATGGATGGAAGGCATAATGAGGACAGGTTTGCCGGAGAAGACGTTGGGATTCCTATCGAGCGATCTAGAGAGAGATTCGAGAATCAGAAGACGAGAGGACCCCCGATCGAGCGCAGCTGATCTGCAGAACGCGTCTAATTGGGATGAGAGCAGGGAAGAGATAGTGTCCAGCAGGGAGAGGACGTGTCTGGGAGAGCAACGAGACTGTGTGGGGAGACGTCGTCGGAGGAATCTGGAGACTTCTGGGAAAATAGGGGTTGGCAAGGACGCTATAACATGTCTCTTCTAACCCCTGTCTTTGCATGCCTATGAAACGACTGTGAGGGAGTGAGTCTGATTTGTTACTATCTTGATAACACTGTTGATTTCAAAATCACATGAAGCTGGTCACTACTCTGAACTTCAGTAACTCCAGAAGATAATATTATCGCATCTCAAAACTGGAGTGGGTAGATTTACGGAGGTGTCACTGGTCTCGCATGGAATCCACATATCTTTTTACGCGTGAATACCACTGGAGCTACAATTCCATGCATGCAAAACTGTTTTCTCGCAAGACACGCGGCTTCGGTTCTTTTGCCAAAAGTATCTCACAGCATCGTAAATTTCCATCCGCTCTAGTTTTGAGCTGCAGCGCATAGGTGCACACATGACATGCTACAATACCGAGCGCTAATCCGAACTACAGTAACCTCTGGAAAACGTTGTTTTTTCTAACGAGGAGAGAGGGGACTTCGCGATTGACGAGAAGTGAATGAAATCAGAACTGGTAGTTACAAAGTTTCATGAACTGAGCATTGGTTCCTTTTGAAAATTGAATCCTTCTGAGGAATTCGAAGAAAAAATTTCGAAAACCTCCAAAAAACTTGAGTGAAGCAAAAGTATCTGTTTTACCGGTCGGTAGGGGAAACGGGTGCACAACTTATAGTGTGTGTGCACCACGAATTCCCCCACCATCCAAAATACAGAAAAAGAGGTAAGAAAGATATTCAAATGGTTAAAAACCACATGTGACAAAGAGGAAAAAGAACACCTGTCAGAGCCAGGGGCTAATTGGATCTGTTTATCTTCAAAAAAATGTTCACAGCTCTCGGCGTCCGAAAACTTTCAAAATCAAATTTGAGTTTTGAAATAGCAGGGTTGAGCATTCGTTTTTTTTTTCTGAAAATAAAATGATAGATGAGAGCAGGAGAACATTTTAATCCGAATAACGCCGAGTTTTTGAACAAAACTACGCGTAGAACTCAAACTTGGTTACAAGTCTAAAGCCAATCCACGCGCTTATCTGAGAAGGTGGGATAACAAGAAAAACAATAAAAACTTGATGAAAACAAAGAAAATAATGAAAAACGTGTGTTTGCTTGAGAGCAAACATTGCAATTCCTAAGGAATCCCTCCGTCGTCTCCGCCGGATCGCAAGCCAGACAATCCAATCGATTTGTCTGCCTCTCCACAAAGTACGTACTCTCTATAGCTTATGCCCGCCCTCTCGGACACAGTCCTCTGCTCAGCCGGGATGTCCAACTGGTCTGTCCGATCCTCCACATAACGCTTACTCTCTCACCGTTTGATAGAGCTTATGCCCCTCTTGCGCAATGTATTTCTCTGCCTCTCCAGTTTTTGTCTGTTCTCTCTGCTGTGCGCTTGGAAAGTACAGTGGGAGGATGTTCTCTCGAGGCCGAGAAGTGCCCTCGGGTGCATCTTGTGGCCGGCTTGCCGTCTTGGCCGACATGACCGCACTCTGCCTGTTCGCCGATCGATCGCATTTCTCAATTTGTGACTCACCCGTTATCTGACGTCGCGCCGTCATCAATCCCGAGCGCCGCCAATGCATTTCGCAAAATGTATAACATCACAAACGCACAGAAACCAAATCCATTCCGCATAAAAAACTTTCCAGATCTTTTGTAACCTCGATCTCTTTTTTTCAACTTATTTTCTTTCGCTCCATTTTCTCTTGAGACCAAAACTATCAATTTTATAGATCCGAAGAGTTTCTCCGGTCTTTCAAATATGGTCATTTGAACTTTTTTTGTCACCTGAAGGGGGCTGCTTTAATGAATTTTCACTGAGTAAGTTGGCTTTGTGATCTTGCCCACACAAATCTTGCTATTTTCAGAGGTATTTGATTTTGATTTATTTGACGTTCGAAACGGAGTTCACGGAAAAGGGCTTTGTCGAAGCGAAGAAAACGATCGAGAACTTGATTCGAAGGTCAATTTGATCCTGGTGAGTTACGAAAAATTGAAGCAAAAATTTTAATTGAAAATTGGAAAATTTTTGAAATAAAAAAATTTAACTTTTTAACTCAAAAAATTTTTAATACTTTCCAAAAATTAATTTTTGTTTAATTCAAAAAATGACATTGAAATTCCATATTTGTTTCCTGAAAAAAATTTTCTTATGTTTTTTTTTTAATTCGAAAAATTTTCCAAAATTTTCTAGAATAAAAAAGGCTGAAATTTTCTGAGATAATAATTGTTGTGAATGGAGAAGTCTGCGAATTCGAGAAAGACGATCCACCGGCTGGCTGGATTGTGAAGCCCTACAAGACGAATCTGACTGCGGTGAGGAGTTGTAGATTTCAAATACCATGTTAAAGTGATAATTTCAGATCACGGAAGTCATATCGGATGTTATCAATGGAAAACGTGTTTTCCGGAACCCAATCCTAGGCGTTTTGTTTTGTGATGAGAACATTTCGGAAGGCCAATACACACATGAAGTCATAATGTAAGAACAGAATAGTTTGAACTCCTTGAACTTAAGAACCCTTTTTTTCAGGAGCAAAGAACCAATGAAAATGGGAAATAAGACACTGATACTAGAAGCTAAAAACCTCATAAAACTACACCAACACTTCAAAGCAGTTGTTTTGAGCTACACTGAAAAAGATCACATAAGAACTCATGATGTTCTGATAATCGGAAAGAATATGTGAGTTTTCAAAAAGGATCTGAACCAATTTTAAGATGTGTGTTTTAGAAAATGTCAGTTTACTGATGGAAAGACAAAGCTACAGAAGTTTGACATTTTCATGGGAGAGTTTGAAGAGGTAGGCGAATTACTCGAATTCCTTGTAGGTCTTTTATTGCTTTTTCAGAGAAATGGAACATGGATTTGTATAAAGTATGGGAAAGAAATGAAGACTAAAATTGAGCTATGCACCGAGCACAATGGGAATTTTATGCTGCAAGTGAACAGCTATTGAATGTTTGGAAGTCGAGAAAAAAGCTGACCGATGCGAAAGGACACCTGTTTCCAGCAGAGATTGCGATAGAAGAATATGCCAAGACTCACAATGTAAAGACGTTCAAATCGTTGATAATCAGACAAATAACATTCAGATTCCCATTCCAAAACGTTACAAACCTATCGGAGCCAGAAGAAAAAGGAGTACAGAGCTGATTTGTATAAACTTCACGTGAGCCGGTACCATATCGGTAAATGACCGGATTCGTTTGACTTCTGGAAAATTTGAATTCCAGATGGATTGGGAGAGTTCATCGTCGTGATGTTCATCGTCATCGTCAATACCGTATTCTACGTCACCATGAGACTCACCCTCGATCCTCCGACAAACTAGGCCAGTGCCACCAACATCGAAACATCAATTGCATTATCTCTAATCAATATCAGCTTCAATCAGTTGCTTCTTCCCGTTTTTCTTGTTTCCTTTGAATTGAACTATGACTCATCACTGTTTTTTTCACATAAAATCTAAAAATTGCCCGTTATTGAAACGACTTCTTGTGAGTCACGAGGTACTCCATAATAATCTCTCGTTTATCAACACAAGGTCTTTCTTTCAATAACAACCCACATTCTCATCAGGTGCCTGCCCTTTCTGGCCGGGCAGATGTCCCCTCAACGGAGCCATTTGAAAAAGTGCATTTTATGTATGCATTTACTAATGGATTTTTATTTAAAATGGTAGGTACTGATCACTTTTTTGACGACCTTCTTTTGTTCAAATAGACCCTCGGGCCACGTCAACAGAAGTGCTGCGCCGAGACGCCCCTGTGATAAAATAAAGGAATCTGTATTCAGGGACACGTCGTAATTCGATAAGTGGTACAAACACATGATAGTGGGGAAGAAACGGGGTATGTGAGGATCCTTCCGTTGTCGTCGCCGATTCCGGTCAGTCCCAATCAGCACTGCAAACTTTGTGTAAGGCTTGTTGAAAGGTCGAAACAGAGCCAGAGACTCAAAGATCCATCCCTCACAACTGAAGTATTCCCATCTGACGAGTTTGCTGACTAGCCGATTGAACACTGAATAGTCGATCCTCCCGATCCTTTTGATCCCTCCTCGTCGTCGTCGTGTGTTGGCGTATTGGCAGTCGAGCAGAAATGGAGCGTAGTGAACGAATGAACGATAGTGATGGATGGATAATTGGCTAAATTATAAAGATTCTAGTAGAAAAATTGGTAACAAACGAAAGCCTTTGGAAAAAAAGTACTTTATTCAAATCATAACAAAGTTAGCCTCCGTCAGCAAGGGCTTCTCCGTTGGCTGACTTCTCCGCCACGAAATACTCCTTTCACATCCTAACAAGAACACAATTTATAATCGCCAAATTTTACTGAAGTCAAATGGAATGTTTTTTTGTTGCCAAATGGTTAAAAACTAGTATCAGATTCGGATTCCTCATGAAATTTTAGGTCGGGAAAATTCACGTGAAACTATTGAAAACCATATCAAAAACTCAGTTTTTCATGAAGAATTCAACTATGAGAACGCCTTCTCTCTGGAATTTCAGCTTCCTTATCAACGGAGTTCGCCCCTAGGTGTTTGATGGTTCCTGTGGCCAAGTGGATAAAACATGAAAACTTCAATCCACTCGATCCGGGTTCGAGTCCCGGTGCCCTCAAAGCCGTAGCTTCCGAGCAATTACTTTCAGTTCGGGGGTAAATAATTGGGGGCAAAAGGAATATTGTGAGAAAAGAGCGGTTCGGATAAAGAATAGCCCTAATTTACACAATGAACATTTTTGCAAGCCACAGTGAAATTGTTCAAGTTTTTGTTAAGAGTAGTTGTCAGTAAGGATTTGAACGAGGGTGTCACA
>LR539439.1:0-20814 GCA_900536315.3 Caenorhabditis becei | reverse complement strand
ATCAATAACTTTCCCTAAGGCACACGTTGGTCGAGTCTTACAGAGAACGGGTTATATATGGGAGCTATCACTGCGAAAGACCTCGCGAAGCTGACCTTAATGGAGTTTTTTGGCCGGTGAGTTTTCTAAA
Organism: Caenorhabditis becei; assembly: GCA_900536315.3. NCBI lineage: Eukaryota > Metazoa > Nematoda > Chromadorea > Rhabditida > Rhabditidae > Caenorhabditis > Caenorhabditis becei. The sequence goes on along the minus strand of LR539439.1, from coordinate 20,684 downwards.
AAACGCCCGCAAGATTTTGTGTGACTTCAGGAAACTTAAGAACATGAGTCCATCGAACGATGAAATCTATTTTAATAATCAACAAGTCTTGCATGTTGATCAGACGGGAATGCGCAACTTCTGGTGCTTAGCCAACTTCCGACAGGCACAGTTCAACGGAGCCATTGAGGAGCTCAAATCGGTAAAATTCTCTTTTCAGAGTGAGAAAAATAATTCGTTTTTCAGCTCATCGTAGCCGGTTCGCGGGCATTAATTCGCAGGGTTCTACATGAGCAACGGGGCCCAAATCTTTGGGCAACAAGCCTACAGGACCAGGGACAGGATCTTGTGTCTGGGATTCCTCTCCCGCCGCCACCTCCCCCGCCACCAGCGACTTGACTCGACTCTACTCGACGACTCGACTCGACAACTTCCCTCGACCCATGAACTCGCATAATTTCGTTTAACCTAGACTAAATAAAACTACTCGCTTCGATTCGCTATACACACAGCTATTAATAAAAACCGGTCGGCCAGAGCTTACTCGAATCGCGCTTGAAACAACAATTCACCCTACCATCACCGTTTCCATTTCGTTTCGGTAGCAAAGGTTCAGCAGTCTGGGGTAGCTGAGCCGAAGCTGAGACAGCAACCAATGTGGCCTGCTCGACAGGAGATGGAGTCTCGGTGGCGGCGGCTGGAGCAACCAGCGCTTTCCGCCGACCCGGTCCCGCTACTCCTCCTCAAGATGACCTCGTCCTTATCTATCTCCAACTTCACATTCTCCCCCCGAAGATGATGCGGTCTCAACTTATCACCACTATCAAATGCTCTTGGACTATCCCCGTTCTTCTTTCCGTTGCTCCGTTCTCTTGCCATTTTCTTGTGTTTTTCTGATTGTCCAATCCCCTTGTTTTATAGGTAATTGACCATGTCCTGAAGATGGTGATCCGCCGAAACGTTGACAAAATAAAGGTTTTCCAATAACCAAAATACCGGTGCTCTACTCTCCAAGTGGTCCCCTAAAGCAAACCTGCTACACAATTACGATTAAACAAATGCACCTAAAAGAGCTTGCCTCAATTCTAAATACGCTCTTGGACTAATGATTACATCAACCTCTTCCGCGTTGTTTCCGGAAAAAAGGAAGACCTGTGCACAATTTCTGACAAGGGAAGTGTGTGGGGCCACATAAATACATTTGGCTGAAACTTGGCAGAAGGGCTAGCTTTCATAGAAATCAAAGACATAAGCAATATAATATTTCTCAAATCAGATGCTCTAACGTCCGGCATCGCAGTCTTCTTTGTGGATTGTCAGAAGTATACGTGGCACTGTAACAACTTGATCTCCATAGCACGAGCACTCTTCCCGACAAAAAAGATATTAATCAAAAAAAAGATGTCCATGAAATCTTCCATAACCAATTCGGAAGCAAATAAAGTCAAAAGTCATACACCCTGTTCCCAAAAATTACATTATCAAATTTCGCAGAGAGACAGACTACGTTGAATCAACGGAGCAATGTCCGTCATCTGAAGCGAAGAAAGGTGTAATTAGGATTAAAGCTGTCACTGCCGAAAGACACCTTGTAATCTTATATTTTCTCGCGTTTTTCACAGAACGCTTCTCGCATTTCCATATTGAGTCATATGAACATAAACCTAACTTTTATCAATTCCACTTTTGTGAATTTGGACCGGTTATCTTATTAGCCGTGAGTATAGCGAATCGAAGCGAGTACGCAACATTCCATGAAACTGTTTTCGAGACATCAGGAATCAAACTATCGGCATCTGAATTGCGTGAAGAACAAGAACAAGAAAGAGACCTTTGATTCAAAATAAACACGGGTTCGATTCGTTTTACAGACAAGGATTTGAAGAGAAATTGACGATAAGAGGGAGTTTGAAAGATGAGGACTACGGTACCGGGGATCGGAGCACACACGAACACGTTGTACAGAACCATTGTCAGCGCTGGAAAGATGGAGTCAGCACACAGGAATATGGTGTCCAACTTACTTATGCAGTTGTACTCTGGAGTGACGAAATAAAGTAGAACAACTAGAATTGGGTAGAATGTGAAGGTTATCAGTTTAATGATAATCTGAAAATGACCAGTAGATTTGATGTCTGGACTCCCCACCTGAACAATAATGTCTTTGAGAACTTTAATGTGATAATTCCTCATTGCCGCACTCATCGAATTCACGCGACTTCGAACTTCCACGTAGATCAGAACACTCAAAGTGACATAGAGCTTCGAAATAAGAAAATGGAATCATTTGTGGCTGGTTTCGACTTACCGTAACCAGCAACATGGCGATTCCGATACAACTGAAAGCACTGATATGGAGAGTTCGTTTGTCGGAAAAGAAGAGAAGCACGTTCTGTTTCGAGATATCTTTGTATTTTGGGTACTTCTGGAAATGTCGTGTTATTCCCTACACGCCGAAGAATTCTTGTTTACCCATGCTATGAAGTGTTCAATGATTTCTGCTGGCAGTCGGAGGATTTCGAGAAGAATGCTGACTCCGATGAGGCATGCAATGTAGAGGGACAAACTGACAAGGACCCACAGGCGGAGAGGGAACTGAAATGGAATGATCGGAGATTCAAAAGAATGCTCACGTTGAAGTCTGAATCGACTCGAACAACCATCCGAAATCGGATAACTAGAGTGGCGTAGAGAGCCCACAGAAAACTTGCAATTATCACGATCCAGATTTGCTGAAACACGGGGAAGCACGTGTCTTGAGTAATCAAATAAGGGCGCACTTACCATTAATAGAATGACGTCTATGTAGGTGGCGAGAATGCCGTAGAATTTGAATGCGGGGAACGGAAAAAGTGGAACGATGCAGAGAAGAACTCCGAAATTGAATTGTGAGAGGCAGAGAAGGCTCTGGAAAGGTCACTGAAATCTTTCGGATTGTGGCCTTACATGGGAAGTTACAAGAGCTATTTTATAAGCTTTTGTTTCTTTTTTGGACTTGTTGATTATCATGTAAATAGCAAGAGCATTGATAAGAACAGAACACACTGTTATCATCCCTCCAGAGAGAATCCAAGCTTGCCGGTCCAAATTCTCCAAATTCACAAAAGTGGAATTGATAAAAGTTAGGTTTATGTTCATATGACTCAATATGGAAATGCGAGAAGCGTTCTGTGAAAAACGCGAGAAAATACAAGATTACAAGGTGTCTTTCGGCAGCGGCAGCCTTAACCCTAATTACACCTTTCTTGGCTCCAGATGACGGACATAGCTCCGTTGATTCAACGTAGTCTGTCTCTCTGCGAAATTTGATAATGTCAACATCGGGAACCAGGTGTATGACTTTAGACTTTATTTGCTTCCGAATTGGTTATGGAAGATTTCATGATTGTTTTAGATATGTCCTGATGAACATCAAGTACACAACACTCCATTCAGAAAATCTTTATTGTAGCCACAATTGTAGTGGGAACGGGGCACATATGGGATAAGAGGAAAGGGCGATCTCGGTGAGTCCATGGCGAGTCGAGTCGAGTTATTGTTCTTGTTCGGATCCAACACACCGTCTCCGTTCTCTCTTGACCACAGCTTCGGGCCGTGCGGACGGAAAAGAGCTTGACGAACACTCGAACGCGATCCAGAACGAGCTGAAAACCGAATTATTTTTCTCACTCTGAAAAAGGAATTGTACCGATTTGAGTTCCGCGTTACATGCGTCGTACGACGATTCTGTGAAGTATGATGGGTTGATGTACGCGACAAGTCCTTCATTGTTAATCACCTTCAGATTCTCATTGTTGTTCATCACTTGTACCTGACCCATCCGTTCGCGGAGTTTCCTGAAATCACAGAAAGTCTTGCGAATTTTTTATGGAAAACTCACCCTCCGTAAAACCGGAGTAAGGCCAGCTTGCAATCGTCAAGCTGGTTGATTCTCCCAACGTAGACAATAGGAGTTTTGTCCACCTGAATGTTCTTTTTGAGGGAGCACGGATGTACAAACTCACCGGCACATCCACATATTCATGGACCAGTTTCTTAAGTCCATGTCGTTGGAAGATTTGATCCAGATGGTCAGAACAGTCGAAATCCAAACCGTACTTTCCATCACGAAAAACTCTTCCTCGACATTGCCGGTGTGCAAATACATGCTTCTTATTAACAGCGATTCTGAAAAGCATATGAATAGGTTCACTTGAGGTGTATTCACACTTACCTCAATGAGTGAATATTCAAGAGAACATCCGCGTCGCACGAATGCCTTGCGCATTTGCGGTTTGCCTCACAATTTAACAAAGTGTACTCGTGATTCAGGGGTGCTTAGTTCGTGTGGTTCCGTTGTTGACGAGTGTTGGCGGCTCCAGGCAGTGCCATCCAAAATAGAAAGACGGCCAGGATGCTGGACACTGCTGAGTGCTGTCCTGCTTTCGTGTAGGGTCGTTTCGGGTCCTTCAAAGCCTTGTACGAAGCAGCTCCGAGTTGCTGAACTCCGACGCAGGAAAACGAGATAATGTTCCATCTGCAGATGTTGTGATTCAGGGCACATGAAGCCAAGGTCACATTTTGGTTTGGGCACTGCTCGTAGAGATCGGCGTATACATTGTAGCATCCTCTCGCGGCAGGATCTTCGAAGATGACGTTTCTCGTTCATTCGCAGAATTGCTCGTCGCACGTGTTCCGTTCTCTCTGGTTGGCGTAGCAGTCGTCGTGAACTGCACAGCAGTGGTTGAAGTGTCCTGCGTGGTCCAGGCATGATTGTCCATGAACGAGGAATCGAAGTTCCCGAGCTCGGTTCCCTTTCCGATGTAAAAGCTAAAAAGCATAGAAATAGGTTCATGTAAGGTATATTCCCACTCACATCAAATTGCTCAAGTTTATAAGCACATCTGGCACACAAGAGTGGCTGTAGTTCTGTCGAATCTGGGTTCAAAGTCTCCGTTGAATGCAGGATAAGCATGACAATAATACTCTTCTGAAACGGGGAAGTTCGAAATGAATCAAAAGAAGAACCCTTACCATCATCGTTTTTTTCTCGCTGATGTTGGAATCAATAAAGTCAAAGCCGATTATGGGAACCCAACTTGGCAACACGAAGTAGTCACACCAAAGGGTCACGCTAAATCATTAACGGAATCGATAACACGCTGAAATTACGGCGGCCACCCACGAAGTTTACTCGAAAAGCATGAAAAACCGTAGTTTTTTTTGAGGAGCAACCCCTTTTTTTCCCATTTTTGCTGCGAGACCCGCTGACAGAAAGCATTCTGAATCTTCTGCTTCCAGGAGTTGCCAACGATGTTGTCGGTCTAGACGTGAAGATAACCGCAGCGTGTACCTAACTCTGGGAATGTTCGACTTGGAGCTGCCCTTCCGATGCCAAATCCCCGGATTCTGAGAAGCTACAACCAATGGAACACGGCACCTGGAGTTCAAAGAAGACTACAAGCACTCGAAGCCGAGACGAGAGAAATCGCTTGCCGTTGATACGATTGGAAACTGATTCGAAATACCAATCACCCGTTTTACCTAAATTCAATCTTTCCAATACTTGTTCATATATTGCCAATGTTTGTCACCAATTTCATTTCAAAGCTTTCAAAAACAAACAAAAGTATTCACTGGAAATATCAATATCCACTGGAAGCCACAGCACTCTGTGACCCTCCCGACTGCTCGACCGTCACTGCTGGAGCCTCCGAAACATCAGCGACTGGGGCTCCACCTCCGACTGGAGCAGTCGCCTCATCTCCATAGCTGTTCTGGGCCGCCCGCTTCTTCCGGTACCCCGAACTCTCCACTGCCGACTGAGCACCGCCTCCTTCCGGTGCTACAGTTGCTGCTGCTTCCTGAATACAATACGTTCGTTTCGAAGTGATCAGAGTCTCACCTCAACAGCTACTGGAGCCGCACTGGCTGCTCCCGTTGCCGGCGTCACGGCTTCATCTCCATACGTGTTGTCTCTCCGTTTCCGACTCAATCCAGCAGTGGCAATCACAACGAAAAGCAGAATAAGAGCTAGACTTCTCGGCGACATTCTCATCAGTGAAACACTGGAAATGTTGCATTCACCACCCTTTTTATACGAAATAAGCACCTGTACTCCATTCCAAATTGCTTGTTTTTGTTTTTCGCGCGCCCTGTCGCTTCCTGTTCTTTTCCTTTCTCAAGCACTTCGAGAGTGGATGCTGACCAATAATTGAGGTGAGAATGGAAGAAAAGGACGGGAACTTGAGGGGTGTTTTGATGGAATTGCGATGAAGTTCGCGAACAATTTGGAAAAAGGTCAGTGGAAAACAATTGGCAACTCGATTTTGTTTGAATAATCATTTGTAGGTGAACTTGAAGTACGAGTACGCGAAGGGGACACAGATCACTTGAAACTTCTGGTTTCCGAAGGAGTCGAGGTTGTTATCCTTCCTCACTTCTGTCCTCGTATTGCTTCTGAACAGCTTAAATAGACGAGATAGACTCAAGACAGTCAAGTGCCGTACAGTAGTCCTGAGATCCCTTTCGAGATCAAATGTACTTCCGGAACTTTCGTGCACAATCGCCTCTCGTCATGACCGGTTCTCCTCCCCCTCCGGAAAGAAAGTCTGACCACAATAGGGGCAAAACAGTGGAGGAGGAAAATAAACAGGCGAGACACTGCGCAAGAACAGGAGACGCAGACAGCAAGTTCTGTAGACACATGTGATTTCGTGGTCAATTCAATCACTCGGAAAAAATACAAAAGCGAGCCGGCGATTCGTTCGCGGTCCTCAGTCAGTCATGTCCTCCTCGTCGCTGTCGTACGTCCTGATTCTGTCGGTGTTGGTTGCCATGTGCACTGCGAAGAGCACTGCTGATGTGGAAGTTGTCGGTCCGTGTGTGAACAGTCATTGCCCACACACCTACACCTGCCAGAGAGATGAATGCATCAGAGAGAGACGTGAGTAGTTCGGATCAGTCATCTACTCTTCAAAGAAACTGTTTTCAGCAAAGGCCCGTCCAGGAACTGTCTCGATCGGTCCGTGCATCAACACTCAATGCCCAGTCGGTCATTTCTGTGTCAATGGAGAGAATCAGTGCTACCCGTCCAAGTAGACAAAGCCTAAAGAATCATATCAAATTTCTATTTATGTATGTATAAATGAAGGTATTCCTCTGCCACCTACATTCTCCTCGAACTTCTTGCACAACATTTTGATCTCGATCTCTAACGATCCAGGATCAAAACATGAATTAGTGTGTATTAGCATGGCTATCTTATTTTTCCTTTCATCCCATACTTCCTCTTTTGAACTTTCCCGCCCACAAAGTTGAAATTCCGTTGGCAAAAAAGCAAAACAGACGTAGCGAGAGGGAAAGCGATTCAAATCGGGGGATCGATTTGCGCGCTTTTGATCAGATACCCGGGCGATGCGATCGGCACGGAGAAGGCGAGGAGAAGCCACGACAGGTCTCCGGAACATCAGAAGGAAGCATGCAATCGATCCGTCTCACCAACCCCTACGCTCTATTTCTACTGCTCGCCGCCGCGGAGTTCAGCTGTTTTCTGTTCAGGATAGTGTTTATTGGAAGGGTAAGGGGTACTGTACGTATATGGAAAAAATCGTATAAGATCTTGACTAAACCGCCGCCTTGATTGACTCACTCATCTGTAATCATCATCATTACACCCCAATTTCCAGCCGCCTTCATCTGTCCGAGAAGCTCGAGAATGTCTCCATTATCACACGGGAACCCGAGAGAATGATGATCAGTTCTTCCGAAGAGTCAGTTCTCATATCTTCTCCAACACCAAGTCCGATCCTTCCAGATGTGGCCATCCCTCCATCAAGTCGTCGACAAGTGCTCCTATCGCCATTTCAGAGATCGAATGAAAGTTATCGGATCTCGGAAACAGTCGATCCTCTGGTTGAACTGGCTAGTCGATGTGAGTTTCTTTCCACTTTTCCCTCTGAACTTGACCCAATTACAGACCGAACAACACGTGTGCAACGCGATCTTCATCCACAACTCGAAGAGTGTCGCGATGGAAAGAGAGCTGAAGAGGTACACGAAGAAGTGCGTTGTGTACTCGTTGAGTGATAAGCATAAGGTGATAACAGTCATTAGAGCTATGATTTAGTTATTTTTGTTCCAGGAGACAACAAGATATCAAGATCCGAGATACAGTGTGCTCACTTTGAAACAGAACATCAGTTCGAAAGCGAGACAATTGGCATGGGGAGTCGATCACTGTGAGTTGCTGATCCTTCTCCTTCAGAATCTGATTGTTCTTTTCAGATGCTCGTGACCCAGATGCCGTCGACCTCGCCTACTTTACAGTCGTCCAAGTTCACAAACTTCGCTACGATTCGATCAATATCTTCTACGACGGCAGCCAACACATCAAGTCTCTCTTCACAAAATCGCCGTTCGATGACGCCAATTTGGCAACTTGCCAGGTACATTCTCGTTCCAAATGCCCAAGATTTCCTGTTTTTTGCAGTTCAACGTGATCTACACTCGTCCGAAAGGTCGACTGGCTCGTCGAGAGTTCCGTGCCACGTGGAAGAGAATACTGTACGACCGCCGGTATCTGATTGCCAACGTCAGAAGAATCGACGGCGGAAACGCACTTTCCTTCTTGATTCTGAACATCAGTGAGCCGTACTGTTGGGCCAAGTACATCAGTAATCAGCCATTCGTGGCGAAGAACATCTGATTTCCATTAGCTTTTCTCGGGTTTTCCTCACGTTCTCTTTTTTTCTAAATTATCAATGAGTTTATCGTTCAAAAAACTATAAAGAATGCCAAAAACAAACCGTCTGAAGTGAAAATGGGACAGTGACTACGAAAACTACGAAAAAATCCTACATGAAACAGCGAAAAACGAAGAGAAAATACCCGGGAATACAAGAGAAACAGGAACGAAAGCAAGGGGAAAAGCCTAGAAAACGAAGAGAAAAAGTTAAGAGAAAAGGATAAAATTTAAGAGAAAGTTACTTTGGAAGAGAGGAGACGGCCTTGGCGGCGGCCTCGTCGAGGTTGTTGGCTGGCAGGATCTTGAGTCCCGACTTGGCCATGATCTGCTTGGCGGCGTCAACGTTCGTTCCTTCCAGACGGACAACCATAGGCACCTTCAATCCGATCTTGTTGACGGCGTTGACGACTCCGTTGGCGATGGTGGCGCAGTTGACGATTCCTCCGAAGATGTTGATGAGCACACACTTCACTTGTGGGTCAGAAGTGATGATTCTGACGGCGTTGAACACGGCGTCCTCTGTGACGGCTCCTCCAACGTCAAGGAAGTTGGCTGGCTCTCCTCCGTGCAACTTGATCAGATCCATGGTGGCCATGGCGAGTCCGGCTCCATTGACGAGGCAAGCGATGTTTCCTTCCATTCCGATGTAGTTAAGATTGAATTGGTGAGCATCAACTTCGCGAGGATCCTGGAAACACAAATTAGCAGCCCGCTCAACAACAATAAAGAAACTAACGTGCTCCTCGAAGGTTTCGTAGGCAAAGATGTCCTTCTGTCTGTAGGAAGCACTGTCGTCAAAGTTCATCTTGGCATCGACACAGAAGACACGCCCGTCACGGGTCTCGACCAGTGGATTGATTTCGACTTGAGTGGCGTCCACAGCAATGAACAAGTCGTAGAGGCGCTTGATCTCGTTGGCGGCTGGACCGAGCAGGTTTCCTTCGAACTGGAGTTCTTTGGCGATCTTGAGAGCCTGTGCTTCGGTCATTCCCATTTGGATGTCAATCGGAGTCTAAAAAACGTCGATAACAGATAGAGAGAGAGAACATCCAAACCTTGAAGATTCTCTCCGGAGTCTTCTCGGCAACAGCCTCAATGTCCATTCCACCGTCCGGGGAAGCCACAACGACTGGCCCGTTCGACTCACGGTCCATGAGCACAGCCAGGTAAGTCTCTCTCTTGATGTCAACTCCTTCAGCAATCATCACCTTGTCGACACGAACTCCGTCTTCGGTAGTCTGCTTGGTCACCAATCTCTTGCCAATCATCTCATCAATAGCTTCCAGAGCGGCGTTCTTTCTAGAAAGAGACAATCTTTGCAATTCGAGTTTTGATTCACTCACTCTTTGGTGATGTAGACTCCTCCGATGCCTTTAGTTCCGTTGATGAACTTTCCCTTTCCACGTCCTCCTGCCAGAATCTGAGCCTTCACAACATACTCGTGATCTCCTGAAATATAATCAGATGGTTGTAACCATAAATTATGACCGCTCACCAAATGACATCCACTTCTCCTCCGCCTCTTTGCGGTTCGATGCCACAACAAACTTTTGCACACTGCAGCCATGCTTCTCCAAGATTTCCTTGCTCTGGAACTCCTGCAGATTGAGGAAACGCCGCTGAGCGTTTGCCATAGACTTGGACAGTTTTCCAGCAGCGCGGAACATGTTTTACCTAAAAATTTGATAAACTTTAGAAAGGTTTTAGGAGGACAAAGTGAAATTCACAACGGAAAATGGAAAAAAAGTTCAAATTGGCCTAGGAATCCAGACCGAATTTCTAGTCCTATTATTGCTAAACACCGCGCGAAACGCTTTGGCGCGAAGCTTCGTTGGTCTTTCGCGCATGCGTCTCTCAAAACGCCGCCATCTCTCGTTCACACTTGTTTATCATGATTTATTTGAATTTTGCTACGCCGAATTTTCCAGATTTCGCTCTTTTTTCACTATTCTAATGCTTCAGCTGCGCTTTATGTGTACAGTTGAAGTTGTTTGAAAGCTGTTTAGAAGAATTATGCAAAAAAGAAAAAAATGTCAATCGGGCAGCCGTGTGCAGCAGGCAAAAGAACGACAAATAGTGATAGCTCGCAGCGTGGTGGGTGGCTGTGAACGTGATAATCAAAGATCGCTCTGCACTCGCTAAGACGTGAAGTGCTTTTTCCGTGACCCCGTTCTTCTTGTATATCTTTCAAACTTCGCACGTGTTAACCTGGATCTTGCAGGATGCTCCGCGACATCAGGGAGTATGCCCAGCTGGGAGTTGGCCTCCTACTAGTGAGTTGCAAAGTGGAATTGTTTCTCTGAATGAGCATTGTTTTCAGACACTGAAAACCTTTCTTGTAAATCTGCCCCGAAATACGATCCTACTTATCAAAAGGTTCCTCGCCTGGATCACTGGGTAGGAGACTTCATTGTTAAGCCAAGTTCCCAATCATTTTTTGCAGTGATTATGATATCGGCTACATTGTATTAGATTTCTGGATGTTTTGGACGACTTACCTTTTCATCGGAATCCTCCGAAAGTACACTAACGTCATCGGTTACACGTTCGACAGTTTCTGGTGTAAGTTTCTTTTAAATATCTTGCTCACTGTTGGTCAATTTCCATTCTGCAGTCTTCCTCGAAGTTCTCGAAACCATGGTCTCTGTCACTTTCTGGATTCTCTGCAACTACTGGTTTCCAATCCTCATCCTGCTCATCCTCGGCGGAGGTACGTTGACTTCTCTCGCCCTCTGTTGTCTCCGAGTTGTTATCCCAATCAGCTACCAGCCAGGTGTAAACAATAACAATAACTTTCACTGGCAGCTACGGAAATTGGTTGCGGCAGCGCTTTGATTAAATCTTTTGGCACTAGAGGCAGAAACAACTAAAGTCCGGCTCAGAAATAATAACTTTGGGTTGGGGGATGAGAGATTTGTTTGCAGGAACAGCTTATTTCTACTACAAACGGCACCGCGAAATGAAAGATATGATGATGTCGTACGTGGATGACGAGGAGGACGTCCCGATCAACATCTGTGAAATCCGCCCGCAGCCACTAAATTGCAGGGGATGGGGACCTCGTAAGCAGAATTACAGCCTACGAAGCATAACTTCATAACTTTTTTTCTCAGGCGACGAAGACATAGAGCCAGTCGTGAACTTTGTGGCTCCGACGAAATACATCAAAATCAGCGGGATGGTCGGGATGATTCCAGGAATGACGATTCAGGAAAACATCATCAGGATGAACCATTCACTGAAGTTGAAACTTGCTCCGGAATCCATCAACGGACCGTATCCGTGGTCCAAGGTTACCGTGGACACGAGGGTCGGACTGGTCTACGTGAAGTTCAAGACGATCGAGGACGCGACCAACTGTTTCAACACGCTCGACGGATACAGTTTTGACGGTAAATCCATCGTTCCCAGTTCCCGCCCCTTGCCATTGATCTCCAATTATCATCCCAAAAACATCCCTTGATTCAAAAATCTTTAGGGAAGAATTAGTTGCTCCTTTGACTTGTTTCCGGGCAAAAACAAGCGAGTTCACATTCTTCCCATCGCCACAACTGACTGACGGCCTCCCCGTAACAAGTTGTCAGCAGGTGCAACTCGATAGGCTCAATCACCACTAGCTGATCGGTTATGTTTTGCTGGTCCAGTAGACGAGAGAGTCCAAGTTGAAAGCTCAGAAACTTTCGAATTCCTCTGGGAAATTCCTTTTCTCTGTTCTGATTCCTCGTGGTACGTCATCTTTGATGAACAGAAATCCAGAAGAGGTCCCGTGGTTTTTGAAGTCTCAGTTTGATCATGCGACGATCGATTGTATATTTTGCGATTGTAACTGGATCCTCTCTGATAAACTCATAAACACAGAGAATTCCCACAACTCCTATTTTCTTTCTTCCATTCCAAACCATTTCCCCTTTCCTTCATCTAGTTCGCTATATCCGCTCCCGATTTGCACGCCTCGCAAACATCTGGAACGTCTGATCCAGCAACCAATTCGTCGAGTTGCTCAACGATCATAATGTTTCTAATCCCAACTTTACACCATTTTTCTTTTTCCCAACACCCAATTCCTCGGCCCCGAGTTGCAAAATGATGAACAAAAACAGACGGAAAGCGGACCAGTCGAGTGGCAATAATGGACGGGCGAACGTCGTCCCGTTCTCTTTGCCTTGCCCCAGTTCGCTTTTTTTATTCGTTCGTCTTTTTTGGAAAACAAATATTGCCAAAACTCGCAGGGTTCTTTGAAGATTCCCACTTATCATTGATTATGGTCTGGAGTGTTATGTTCCGAGCATCTTGAAAATGGCACTGAACATTTACGTTCTTTGAAAACAGAAGAAAGGACATGGGTTTCTGCATTTTTGAAATTTTTTATGGAGACTAGCAACGACAAAATTTGAAAAAACAACAGTCCAACGATCCTCCTGTTTTATAGATTCGTCATATATTTCTCTCCATTCTTTCTTTTTTTTTGTCACAAAAAGTTGGATTCCATTGTTTATTTTCGAGAACCCATCCGGTCTACTGCGTGTGTTTTTCCGCATTCACACTTTCCGCTCCGCCATACTTGTATTTTTCCTAAAAACTATGCCCTTGTCGAAAAACGAACATTGACCTGGACTGCTTCTCGTCGAAAACGCGAACGTCTTCTTCTTAGGCGCCAGAAACCGAATTGGTTCTAATTGAGAAGTACGTGGGGTGAATCTTCGGAAAACAAGAGGAGGTCTTCCCAAAAACAAAACAAGTATCTCCTCTGCTTCTTCTTCTTCTCCTCGCTCCCCACCACTTATTCTCCTCTTTTCAACTCTTCTCCTGAACCCTTCCGGTTGCCCCCCGAGGAGTTCATGAATCTGTTTTATGTGCTTTGTGAGTTTGTCACACACTTCGAACTACACTCTCGTCATCACCATCCTCGCCCAATTTGGGACCCTTTTCGTCGTCAGAAATCCAGAATCTGTGTCCCATTCTGCAGTTAATCTGAGCGTTTATTCGCTTTTTGATTGACTTTTCCCAGTTCGGTTTGCAAAGTTCGTTTGGTTGTTGGTCCTCGGGAATGTTTGGAAAATACCCCTCAATAGTACTCTTTGTGATAAATAGGACTTATTTTTCACGGAGCCACTTCTTGACGGAGTAAACAGAGTCTGGAAGTCGGTGACATGTCCACTAGACATGACAGTTCTGCTCGTTGTGCTCCATGATCCCTTTACTCATCACGCTCGTCTGCTGGAACTTGTTGGCTCGTTTGCAACAGAAAAGCAGAACCAGGCGTCTTGTGCTTGTTTTGCTACTAGTGTCAATGTCAACGAACATTCACCACGATGGCTCGTTTTCTCGGCTCATTTCGGACCTCGAAATTCGTTCCAGATGAAACAAGTCAGATCGTGATCGTGACGAGCTCCGCTGAAAAAGTGAGGAGCGAAACGAAATTCGCAAAAAAACCGGAGAACATCAATCACTCTGGATGACACTTTTTTATTCGCCCACGGCGTTTCCTGGTTCCTCTCAGCTGTGTTGTTTTCCTTTCCTGGTCCCACACCGAGTTCCCGATTCACTTTCTCACAGACACATACTTCCCAAACGTCAGAATCTTCTTCTTTCTTCAGTTCAGCGCCATTTCCAAATGTCGTTTCGTCTCTAAAAGCATGACCGATTATGATGAATTACCCGCTCGGTTCAACTGAACAAAAAGCATGGAGAAACATGATAAATGTCCGAGATTACCAGACAATCTCTCGGACTTCGGTCATTTCCACCGCCCACATGTTTCAAAAATTGAATGCTTGTTCTCAAGTTGTGCTCCCCGTCTTCCCCAAGCCATACGGTCTGTTTTCTCATTATGCCCCGTTTTTCCCGACAAAACTAATCTAGGCAATTCCGACTGAAAACCGAACGGCGAGCAGATTAAACGGCGGAAAATACGGCGTACGCAATCAAAGAAAATGACGTGTTTATGCGAAAAGACCCAATTTCTTAAAGAGAATCAGGTCTGTTAAAAATACAGAGTGCACGGAAGTAGTACGGTAGCCAAGAAAGTGTCTAAAGTTCGAATATCGAACTCTACCCCGAATCTGCATAACCTGGTTTTGCCATAAACCAACTTCCTTCATGTCCGAACGAAAGTCACCATCTGCAACTTTTTCCTCTTTCCGACTCTTCTACTCGAACGTAGTTTGTCTCATCGTGATCTCTGTCCTTTCGGACTCCTTCGGAACTGTTCTCCGACCCCAAGGACTCTTTGAGAAAGCGGTGCGGTGGCGGAAGTTTGAAGTTTGTTTCCATTTTGCATTCTAATCTCCGCCGCTTCTTTGACCCCTCCTCCCAGTTTTCCATCACCCAATTCGATTTTCTCACCCATAAACAAGTGACAGAGGGCCTTCTTTGGAAGAGTTGTTTGGAACTCAATCCGCCACGCCTTTCTCTGTCATTTTCTTCTTCGGACACTTCCTGTTCCGGCCGTTTCGTGGTTTTGTTTGAAACAATGGTAAATTGCTGGACTTGTATGAATGACTGACATTTGCAAAAGTGTCTCCGACGACTTTCAACCTCCCAGGACATAAACTTCAGTATTGTGTTCTTTGATTCCGAATTCAAGATTTTTGAGTGATGAGTGCTACTCAATTTATTTAAGAATGAAATAAGAGCCATAAGTTATGTGGGACCCCATCCATTCTATCGTCTTGATTCATGATCTCCGTCTTCGTCTTTCAGTCTCTTCCGTACCCCCTCTCGGTTCCTAAATCATTCATATCATCTTCACCCACCATGTCCCTCTTTTCCTCTTTTACCTCTGATAACTCTGTGTCAAAACATGCTCTTTCAGTATTTCGTTCCCTTTCTTCCTCCTTCCCCTGCCTTCTTCTTCTTCTTTTTCAAGGTCGAGAGTCAGTTCTCCTTGAAAATGAGCCATGGAGCATGTGTTGTTGTTGTTGTTGCCGTGGCTCCTGAAGACTCGTTCGGAGCGGGATCAGGATATCCTGCTGCCCGTGTTCCACTGTGTGTCAAGTCTGAAAATGCTCAAATTTTTATTTGCTCTGAAAAACGAGATTTGAGAGGTCCTCCCTGTCCATTCACCGAATGTTCCATTCCCAGAATGCTCCATAACCAGATTGTTACTGTGTCGTGTCCTGCTCCCTTTCCAAGTACTCTCAACATGTCTGCAGCCGAACCTATATTCCGGAGATCACCAGTCCCCACTAATTTCTACCAATTCCTCCGAAGACAGGTGCAATTCCCCAGCACCTTTCGTCTCATTCCCTTGTGTTTCGTCTTCTTCTTCTTATTCTCCTTCCGCTTCTCACCCTTGTCAACTATTCATTGTTGTTCTGGCTTATTCTGCACGCGTGGCTCTCAAAATTAGAAACTCTCGAGGACTAGTTTGACTGCCGCTGACCTCTCGCCTTTGCCCTCTCGTCCATTCTTTTCGAGTCCTTCCGGATCGTCGCCTCACTTGAAAACGGGAATATGTTAGAATTGAAACATGTGCGAAAATTTGCAATAAGGAAGTTTCTCCTCGAGAATACTGTAGGCAGGCTGTTTCGAAATTCTGTAAATGTTGTCGTAAACGGGCGACTCCATTGTCGAGAAGCCAAATATGCTTGATGATCGGAGCACCAGACCTCCCCGGAGACCTTCTTCTTGACACCATTCCCCCAAAAAAACTTGCTCCCATTTCGAAAATGTCTCCTTTCCGCCCGTCGTATTTCTCAGAATGCCCCGCGGCGAAACTCTTTTCGGTGTCGCCCTCTGCTCCGGAAATGAGGTCTAAACTGCCCTCATCTACTCGGTGTGCTACGTGAATCGTCATCAGAAACCTGTATTTCTCGAAGAATTCTTGTTTTGTTCGTTTCTGCATGTGCCTTCGAATCTTTTCGTCCTCTCAATCGATGTCCGGTGTTCGTGGCGACGATTATCGGCTCAATTGACTTGTTGTGACTCCGAGGCGATTTCCGGGTAAGGCGGAGGAAGTCGTCGAATCGAGGAAACCGACGACAATTATGATTCTGGCCCTTTGGCGAAGAAGATGACAAAGCGACGTGCACTTTTTTGACGATCGTTGCCACAGAATAAGTGGTTTATTCATGGTGTTAACTGATGTTCCAGAAAGAGAAGACTAGGTTATATTCGGTATCCAGCAAGATCTAAGCATGTACTCACCTGATTGTTGATCGCCGTTTCTATATCACAATCAGATTCGAGATCACATGCTTCCCCTTTCCGCACAACACCTGGAATCCACATCACCTTTTCCTGAAAGTTTTCTGATCATTCTGACTGATTCGAACCCTCAGTTCCATCAGAACTCCTCGTTCCACGTCATCAGTGACCTCGGGAACTCCTCAAACATCAACCCTCGCAGCTCTCGATTTCTAACACTTGCAAAGCCATCTGACTGGATAATTGCAGCTTTCGAGGCGGCAAAGAGAAAAGGAAAACATAAGGAAAAAGAAGAAGCTCATCGAGGTCATTCACGCTCTCGAAGCCGCCCATCGTAATGCGCCTCCGAAAATAAGGCGGTTCCTTGTGAATCCAGACACTTTGGTTTCGTGAATCACTCAACGTCATGTTCGTCCACTTCGATATATAACCCGTTCTCTGTAAGACTCGACCAACGTGTGCCTTAGGGAAAGTTATTGATGGTGGTATGTAGTAGGGGACTACTGTAGTCCATGTGCACCGACTTGGGTCACAGCTCCTAATCAGTCGGGCTCCGCGAGCCCTGATAGGTCCAAAAATCAAAATTTGTCAAAATGGTCGTAGAGAGCTGAAATAAATTTTCATCGGTAGCTATGGCCAAAGTATGTTTTTGTGCAAAATACTGGATTTTTGGCTGTTCTGGAAAACTTTCTAAAATTCTTTGTTTAGAAAAATGATCAGTGTTCGACACATTTTCGAGAAAAAATGGGCTTTTTCGAAAGAGTCGCACTCAGGGCATATTTTTAAAATTGACCCTAATGTCCCACCTTTTGAATCCGCAACTCATCTTGTGGCTACACCCGGAGTGATAAGGTGATAAAATTTATCATTTGGACACCACCCATTATAAAAACTTTTCTTTTCAATCAAAACATGTCAATAAACACGCCATTCGATTGGAAATTCAATTTTGAACAACTTTGTAGTTGATCACTTTGTTCTAGGAGCCCTCCTTCAAAAGTTATGGAGCAAAATATAAAAACAGTCAAAAAAGGGCTCAAATTAGTACTGAAAATTGAAGAAAAAAGAGCTTTTTTGTTATTTTTTGTAACTTTTAAACCAACAGAGCTGGAAAAAAGTGGTCAACTGCAAAAATGATCATCATCAAAAGCTCTATCGAACAGTAAAAACGCGACATGATTTCATCTACAATGAGCCGAAATTCACACCCACAAAAATTCCGTTTTTTCTATCGAGAATTGCAAAGTTCCTGTTTGTTAGAGACATTGTTTCATATTTTTTCCATGAACATACATTCATTTTATTAAAGTTTGTAGTTGAACACTTCTCTGAATGATCGCTAGTTCTGATGTTAAAATTTTCCAAAGAAACACTGATTTGCAACTGCTAACAAAAACCAAGTTTAGACTTTGCTCCATAACTTTTGAAGGAGGGCTCCTAAAACAAAGTGATCAACTACAAAGTTGTTCAAAATTGAATTTCCAATCGAATGGCGTGTTTATTGGCATGTTTTGATTGAAAAGAAAAGTTTTTATAATGAGTGGTGTCCAAATGATAAATTTTATCACCTTATCACTCCGGGTGTAGCCACAAGATGAGTTGCGGATTCAAAAGGTGGGACGTTTGGGTCAATTTTAAAAATATGCCCTGAGTGCGACTCTTTCGAATAAGCCCATTTTTTCTCGAAAATGTGTCGAACACTGATCATTTTTCTAAACAAAGAATTTTAAAAAGTTTTCCAGAACAGCCAAAAATCCAGTATTTTGCACAAAAACATACTTTGGCCATAGCTACCGATGAAAATTTATTTCAGCTCTCTACGACCATTTTGACAAATTTTGATTTTTGGACCTATCAGGGCTCGCGGAGCACGACTGATTAGGAGCTGTGACCCAAGTCGGTGCACATAGCCTACTGTAGTCCCCTACTACACACCCATAAAATATCTAAGCTCTAGCTTCCTTCTAAGACCCTAAGGCACGGCCAGTTATACCCCAGGTCGACTCTTACAGAGAACGCGTTATATACAACTGGACTCGATTCCTCCTGAATTCGCACGAAATCGGCCAAATTTTTGACAATGCCTGATAGCTGAAGCTTCGCTGCGAAGGACGAAGAGGCACAAAAGTCCAAACTGTAGTTGCCATCTCTGAGTATCATCCCTCTTGTTTGGCTGCCAGCCGACACGCTCCTTCGATTAGTTCTTACACTATAAATCATAGAAATAGGTTCATTTGGGGTTTATTCACACTCACTTCAAGTTTCCCAGATTCGTCAAGACGTCGGCCACACTAGAGTGGGTGTAGCTCCGCCTGTTCGAGTGGCAGAAGGCGATCGTGTATTTGTGAAGAAAACTTTCCGTGTTGTTGATAGAACCTCCCCCAACCGCACTAGATGCAGCAGCAATCGGCAGAGCTGATAGCATTAAAATGAGCAGCCATGCCACTTTGCGAGAGGTAGTATTTGTAGCCATTGTTCGTTCCAGGTTAGTCATTTCCTTGATGACATTGTCGATCCCTTCGCCGCACAGTTCCGGATAGTTTCCGGATTCTTGTCTGGGTTGCATTGAAGTTGCATTGAATAAAGCCCGAGCATTATAACACAATGCTTCTGAAACGAAGAAGTTCGAAATGAATCAAAAGAGGAACCCTTACTATCATCTTTTCTCGTCTCGCTGATGTTTTAGCAAAAAGTGTAGGCAATAAAGTCAAAATTGATTACGGGGTACCCAACTTGGCAACTCAAAGTAGTCACATGAAAAGGTCACGTTTTTATCACTCAGGAAGTATTCAATTGAAAAGGCACTGTAATGACAGAAGACGTGTAAGGATTGTCACAAAGGTTTTTGTAATATCTCCAGTCTCATTTTGTTATTTTTTCCGGTGCTCGCAAATCTGCTTTGTCTGCCGGCTCACTCTTTTTCGCTTGTCCAGTAGAGCGCGTTCTGCTGCCTTTTGCCTCAACGGCAGAGTGAAGACTATTCCAGAAAAGTAAGAGGAAGGAGAAATACTTACAATGATGGAGGTCTGGCGCTCTTTGCGCTTGGCCTTCTTCGAGAACTCCTCGCTCTCGGCTCCGCACTGCGATACCATGTGCATGCGACGGGAGCGGTGGACAGCCGAGAGGACCATCTCTTATTGTCGCGAATCGTGGTATTGCCCTGCAATAACCAGACTCGCAACCTTTTTATTCCCACCGTATTCCAGTATTTGTCACCGTTTTATTCGATCTTGACTGTGGCGGCGGCGCGCATGCTGCAACCGCGCCCCGCTGATACTCTAACCTCTCTGCGTCTCACACTCTCTCCTCGGCGACCGTTCGTTGCCAAATCTCGTCAGTCTGACAACTTGATCACTTGTGAAAAGGTGACCTAACCGACAGGCTCTGAAAGACCCCTCCCAACCCCAAAGGCTCGTATCTTAGCCGTGAAAAGCTAAGATACTTGCATTTGTTCAACGACCTCGTTTTGTCTCTCTAGTTGGCCTGGCAGCCAGCTGGATTGCAGTGCGAGTAGAACTATCCCCGTTTCCCCTGAAAGACCAAGACAAACTTCGTGTTTGTATATCCCTCTCTCTCACTACTCTGCCTGGAGTCTTCATTGACCCCTTAAAATGGCGTAACGGAGTCAGTGCGAGAGAATCACCAGACACGGCCTCCTCAGCTGCGAATGGCGAAAAGCGGAGTTCGGTGGAGCGCGCTTGCATCGCCCCACGACTTTTTCCATTTTTAGTGAAGAAATCACTGTTTTTGGTGTTTTTCGGGAAGAATATACTCTTTTTCACATATCCGCCAAATAAAAAAGCTAGAGAACACAAAAATACACGTTTTAGTC
>LR539437.1:237632-300815 GCA_900536315.3 Caenorhabditis becei | reverse complement strand
GCCACGTTGGCAAGCCATCTGGAGAATGTGAAGTTGACTACTTGGATGCCACAGAATGATCTGTTAGGTTGATAAAGACCACAAATCAATCACGAAAGACATTTTCAGCTGACCCTCGTCTCTCCCTTTTCGTCACGCACGGAGGACTTGGCAGTACGATGGAGTTGGCTTATCAGGGAAAACCTGCAGTGATAGTGAGTTATGCTCTCTCATCATTATCACTATCAAAACCAATCCTTCAGATTCCTCTAATGGCAGATCAACCCAGAAACGCACACATGCTCACAAGGCACGGAGGAGCACTTCAGGTAGACAAGACCAAGTTGAATAAGCCAGAAGAAATCAAGAAGGCCATTCAAATGGTGTTGAATGACCCGGAATACAAAAGAAACGCCGAGAAGCTCGCAAAGATCCTTGAAGAGCAGCCCTATAGCCCGAAGGATGTGGTTCTGAAGCATTGCGACTTTGCAGTAAAGCATGGAGTCCTAGAGACATTGACATCGGAAGGAAGGAATCTCAACACTTTTCAGTTTTACAGTTTTGATATTGCCCTAGCTTTAATTGTGATTTTGATAGTGATAACTGTTATCATTCTCTCAATTCTCAGGTGTCTAGTGACCCTTTCCATTAACTTGATTGCTGGGAAAACGAAGAAAGACTAATGTTGTATTTATCATGATCTTGATCTCCAAAATGATAATAAAGTTCATCAAACATTTCCCCTCATATCATCATTTTCATCTTGCGCAACTGACCTCGATCCATTCATTCACGGTCTTTTCTCACTTGCAATGCCCTCCCAATTCTCAACCGTCTCTGGTGGCTCCAAAAAGCTAAACACTGGCTTCTACATCCCTCTCGTTGGCTTTGGAACCTACAAAGTCACTGGAGAGCATGTCATTCCTGCAATAGATACTGCTCTTTCTGCTGGATATCGTCAGTTTGACACTGCCAAGTATTATGTCAATGAGAAAGAGCTAGGAGAGGCTTTGAAGGTGATCTTACCTTATCATGTTATCACTATATGACATCTTTTCAGATTCTCCTTCCAAAACACAATCTAACCCGAGCTGATATCTTTCTTATCACTAAATTCGCCCCGGAAAGCAAAAACTGCGAGGCCAGGTGTCGGGAACTTGTTCAAGAATCTCTTAAAAACCTCCAAACCGATTACATCGACATGTACCTGATCCATTACCCAAAGCCAAATGATACTGATAACGATGATCCAAAAAACCTGGAATATCGGAGAATCGCTTATCAAGTTCTTGAAAAAGCACAAGCTGATGGGAAGATAAGATCGATAGGAGTATCCAATTACGAGATTCGGCATTTGGAGGAGATGAAGGAGTATGCGAAGATGGTGCCTTGTGCTAATCAAATGGAGTATCACCCTCATTTTGCGAGGTTCGAGTTGAAGAAGTATTGTGACGAGGAGGGGATTTTCTTTCAAGTGAGTCAGGCCAAATCTTCAAATTGCCGCCTTCTGAATTCCAGGCCTTCTCATCACTTGCCAGACACGAACCCAAACTCATAAATGACCCAGTTGTAGTGTCACTAGCCCAGAAGCATCATACAACTGTTCCGGTGAGCCAGCCCATGGCTCCCATAATCCCCGAGGTTTTTCCAGTTGACTCTTCTGGCTTGGGCTCTCTGTCAAAACGTCGGAATCGTTCCAAAATCCATCACCCCTAGCCGGATTATCGAAAACTTTGAGGTTATCAATATCAAGTTGTCAGAGGAGGAAGTTCAGTCGCTGGCAGGGCTAGATAGAGGACAACACTACATTCGAAGCACTGGGTGGCTGGTTAGATGATATGGACACAAACTCCATGGGATTTCTTGTCCAATGAAAGTGAAACTTTTCTCCGATTGATAAATATTAGATATCAGACATCCTTATCAATTGATAACACAAATCACTATGGTTAGTAGCCGCCTGTATAAATCATAAACTCTCTGCTCATTCATGATGAAATTATCATTGCGAAAGGAGTCTGTCATAGAACATAAAACCCAAAAAACAGACTCTTATCAGCTGAAAGTGTGCTCTGCGGAGTCTCCATAAAAGTAGATAACTCGTCGCTCCCTCCATCATTCCTAGTTCAAACATGAAGTTAACAGTCTTACTATTACTCTTAGTCGAACTATGTGTCTCTTACAAAGTTCTCGTTTTCAATCCAGCCTTTGGTGCCAGTCACTCCAACTTCCTAGGCAAGATTTCTGATATTCTGATAGACGCCGGGCATGACGTCACCATGTTTATTCCGGTTTTTGTGGATGGAAAGAAGCACCTTGTGGGGTCGAAGAAGGTCAAGAACATTGTGAAGTTGGATCAGGACCCGAGAGTTCGCCAGATGCATCAGGAGAGTGCGACGGAAGAGATTATGAGGAAGAGGATCTGGAAGATGGACTCGGATATCACTGCGATGCTTTCGTTTATTGGGAACTTCAGTAAATCAGCGGCTTATCAGACTCAATGTAGGTTATCACCCAGCTTATCAAGATCCAATCAGTCATTATGAGGTTCAGATATGCTCCAGCAAACAGATCTAATCGAGCAGTTCCGAGCTGAGAAGTTCGACCTTGCCATTACAGAATCTCTATTTCTAGGGGCTTTTGGTTAGTGATAGCTTATCACCTCCTTTTTAAAATTCCTAGTTCTCAGTTCTATTCGATGAGATCGGTATCAAAACTGTTATCAACGCGGAATCGACTCTTTACATGACTGGAATGAAGGCTGCCATCGGGGAACCTGCAGCTGTCGCCTACTACCCGGGACTCTTCTCTCCGATTGATGACAAAATGAACCTTATTGGAAGATTCAAGAACTTTATCGGATACCTGATTGGCGATTGGTTCAGCACCACCAAGTACGTGGCGGAGATTGACTACCTTCCGGAATCCTACAAGGGACCAAGGGACTGGAAGACTCATTTGAGCAGGGTCACTTTCAACATGATCAACTCGAACAGATACTTGGATTATGCGAGTCCGACGCTTCCAAAGACAGTTTTCATCGGGGGAATGCAAGTGAACACGAAGAAGAACGGGAAGGTAGAGTTGTCGCAGGAGTGGGAGGATGTTCTGAGCAAGAGGAAGCAGAATGTGCTGGTGTCGTTCGGATCGAACGCCTTCTCTTCGGATATGCCGGATGAGTTCAAGAATGCGTTCCTGGAAGTGTTCGCTTCGATGCCTGATACAACATTCATTTGGAAGTATGAAGAGGAGAATGCCACGTTGGCAAGCCATCTGGAGAATGTGAAGTTGACTACTTGGATGCCACAGAATGATTTGTTAGGTGAGATTGATCCCTGGTTGTTAACTTTGATTCTAAACAGCGATGTTTCAGCTGATGACCGTCTGACTCTCTTCATCACTCACGGAGGTCTTGGAAGTTCAGTTGAGCTAGCATACCAGGGAAAACCTGCAGTTGTGATCCCACTGATGGCAGATCAACCAAGAAATGCGCACATGCTGACTAGACATGGTGGAGCACTTCAACTAGACAAGACCAATTTGGATAAGCCAGAAGATATCAAGAAGGCTATCCAAACAGTGCTGAATGACCCGGAATACAAGAAAAACGCGGAGAAACTTGCAAAGATCTTAGAAGAGCAACCATACAGTCCAAAGGATGTTGTCCTGAAGCATTGCGACTTCGCCGTCAAATTTGGACCCCTGGAGACGTTGAATTCAGAAGGACGTCATCTGAATACATTCCAATTCTACTCTCTTGATATTGCCCTTTCCGTCATTGTCATAATTGCTTTGATTCTTACAATAGTATTACTTCTCTTGAAATTGGCCTTCAGGGTAGTCAAAAAGTTCATAAGTCCAAAGAAAAAGGTAGAATAGATCATTCTTTGTATGTAAATTCAACTATAAAACACTTTGAAAATTTATCGTTTTCTAGTATTCGTAGTCTCTCAACGTCTGTATTCTTTATGACTTCTTCTCACTGATAAGTGATAAGAAGGGAGTAACAAACCACCGGAGCCATGGAATACACGAAAAAGCGAGAAACTTGGAAAGATCCAAAAAAATCAGCTCTGCAGCTTTAAAAATGTGGTTCGCTTCACATTGCGACTTTGCCGTCAATTTCGGCACCCAAAAACATTGAATTCAGAAGAACGTCATCTGAACACATTCCAATACTTGTACTTTTCATATTGATGCTAACTCTCAACAAGTGATTATTGTCTTCCAATATTCAGAGAAAGAAGAATGAATGAATGAATTATCTCTTCCCGACACATTCTGACTTGTTCCACAAATCACAAACTTTTGAAAAAACTGACCAGACATAGAACAGAAATTGATAACTTTAAGCTTATCAGAGTCTTTATAAAGAAGATTCCCATTCATTTTCAGAGAATTCAGAGAATCAACCTACACCATGAAACTTCTAGCTTTACTCTTTCTTTTCCTGAATTTCAAGTCTCAGTTTGCCTATAAAGTTCTAGTATTCAATCCAGCATTTGCCGCGAGTCATTCAAACTTTCTTGGAAAGATTTCGGATATTCTGATTGATGCTGGACATGAAGTGGTGAGTTCTGAAATATATTATCACTTTTTTATCTTTATCACTTCTCAGACCATGCTCATCCCAATTTTCGAGGAGAAAAAAAGAGATCTAGTTGGCTCGAAGAAGGTCCAAAAGATTATCAGACTCGAGCAAGACGAAAGATTGGCTCGAATCCAAAGAGACAATTCAGCTGAGGAGGTGTTGCGGAAGAAGGTGTGGAGGATGGATTCGGATATCACATCGATGTTTTCCTTCATGAAAGTGTTCACGGAAGCCAGTGGGGTAATGTGTGAGAACATCTTCAAAGATGAGGAGTTGCTGAAGACTTTGGAAGAAGAGAAGTTCGATTTGGCGTTTTCAGAAGCTTGTTTTGTCTGTGCTTTTGGTAAGTTGCCTCTATCTTTATCATAAGAACAGTGGGTTTCCAGCTCTATTCGAAAGAATCGGAGTTCGTTCAATGATCAACGCAGACTCCCTTCTTTTCATGGGAGCTGTGAAGGAGTCCCTCGGGGAGCCGGCGTCCGCTTCTTATTACCCAGACGTGTTCTCCCCGCACTCCGACAAAATGACTTTCCTTCAAAGACTCCAGAACTTGTTCCTAGTACAATTCATGTCCTTCTTCACAACTTACAAGGGAAAATACGACATGGACAGCATCAAGCCCTTCTACAACACCACAAAAACCCCCAGAGACTATGTCGCAGGGATCGCATTCAACTTTGTAAACTCGAATCGTTTCATAGATTACGCAAGTCCAACTCTTCCGAAGACAGAGTTTGTGGGTGGGATGCAAGTGACTGTGAAGAAGGGAAAGCTGGAGAAGAAGTGGGATGATCTGCTGAATCTGAGGAAGACTACGATTCTAGTGTCTTTCGGGTCAATGGCGTTCTCTTCGGATATGCCGGATGAGTTCAAGAATGCGTTCCTGGAAGTGTTCGCTTCGATGCCTGATATAACATTCATTTGGAAGTATGAAGAGGAGAATGCCACGTTGGCAAAGCACCTGGACAACGTGTACTTGACAACTTGGATGCCTCAAGTTGATCTTCTAGGTTAGTGAAAGTGCGCTCTATTGAACAACCCATTTTTCAGCTGATAACCGTCTCTCCCTCTTCATCACTCATGGAGGTCTTGGAAGTACTGTAGAGATAGCCTACCAAGGAAAACCTGCAATTGTGGTAGGTTCAGTGGCCCCACTCTAGGCTACACCTCACTTTTCAGATCCCGCTTATCAGTGATCAACCCCGCAACGCGCGTATGCTAACTCGTCATGGAGGTGCAATTCAACTTGATAAGACACAGCTGAACAACCCGGAAGTTATCAGAAAAGCCATTGAGACTGTGTTAGGAGACCCGGAATACAAGAAAAACGCCGAGAAGCTTGCGAAGATCCTTGAAGAGCAACCTCACAAGCCGAAGGATGTTGTGCTGAAGCATTGCGACTTCGCCGTCAAGTTCGGACCCCTGGAGACGTTGAGTTCAGAAGGACGACATCTAAATACATTCCAATTCTATTCCCTTGATATTGCCCTAGCTGTCATTGTCATAGGTCTCGTTCTAGTGTCAATTGTAGCTTTGATCTTGAGGCAGGCTGTCAGAAATTTGGTGAAGTTACTAACTGTACGAAAGGAAAAGAGTGAATGAAACATAAAGTCAATAATGAAACTGTCAAGTTGTGCACTTTTTGATAAAACACTGATAAACTTTGCTTTGACAGGACAATCGTACTCTTGATGAAGTTCGACCCGGCCTATGGGACCCTACAACCTTAAACTTCAATCTGACCAAATCATAGCTTCAACTAGACTCTGTCCACTCATTCTCTGACAAAAAGTGCATGGAAATCGGGTGACTTTGCATTATTTCAAGTAAACAGCTCTTATCAGCAAGTTATCAGTTATCAGCAAAGGACAGTCAGTCCTTCAGTTTTTGACCAAAGTGGCAAAATGCGCACGTTATTACTGCTGGCAGTACTTCTAGCTCATGTTTCTCCGTATAAGGTGCTCATTTTCAATCCGGCATTTGGAGCAAGTCATTCCAACTTTCTGGGGAAGATTGCTGATATTCTGATAGATGCTGGAAATGACGTGGTAAGTTGGAAGTAGGTCAAACTTCCATTTGACCTAGTTTTGCAGACAATGTTCATCCCAGTCTCCATGAACTCTAAAAAAGATCTAGTTGGCTCCAAGAAAGTCCAGAAAATCGTTAGAATCGGGCAGGATCCAAGAGTCACCAAAATGCAAGAAGAATCGAAGACAGAGGAACTGATAAAGAAACAGATATGGAAATTGGAAGCTGATATCACTATTTTCTATTCGATGATCCAGAATTTTAGTGTAGCTTGTGGTCAGCAGTGTGAATGTGAGTGATGATCAGATTATCAACTTCATTATCACTTTCATGAATCTGCAGATATCTTCAAACAAACAGATATTCTGGAGCAATTCAAAAATGAGAAATTTGATTTGGGAATTACAGAATCCCTATTTCTTTGTGGATTTCGTAAGTCTCTTGGTCACAAAGTCTTCCAATTATCCAGTTTTTAGCTCTTTTCGATCACATCGGTGTCAAAACCGTTATCAACGCTGACTCTGTTCTCTACCTGGATCTCTACAAATCAGCAATCGGAGAGCCATCTTCCACCTCCTTTTACCCTGGAATCTATTCTCATTTCACTGACAAGATGAGCTTTCTTCAGAGAACCAAGAACTTATTCGGATGGTTCTTCTCCCTCTACTTCTCATGGACCCGATACGCCAGTGAAATCGAAGCCATCAAGCCATACTACCCAAAAAACATTCCTTGGCAAGAACACGTGAACAACGTCGCTTTCAACTTTATCAACTCTAATCAGTACCTTGATTATGCGAGTCCGACACTTCCAAAGACAGTGTTCATCGGTGGAATGCAAGTGAACACGAAGAAGAACGGGAAGGTAGAGTTGTCGCAGGAGTGGGAGGATGTTCTGAGCAAGAGGAAGCAGAATGTGCTGGTGTCATTCGGATCGAACGCCTTCTCTTCGGATATGCCGGATGAGTTCAAGAATGCGTTCCTGGAAGTGTTCGCTTCGATGCCTGATACAACATTCATTTGGAAGTATGAAGAGGAGAATGCCACGTTGGCAAGCCATCTGGAGAATGTGAAGTTGACGACTTGGATGCCACAGAATGATTTGCTAGGTTGGTTGGCAAGTGTGCTCTAATGAACAGTCTATCTTTCAGCCGACAGTCGTCTCTCCCTCTTTGTAACTCACGGAGGTCTTGGAAGTTCAATTGAACTTGCCTATCAGGGAACTCCTGCAGTGGTGATTCCTCTGATGGCAGATCAACCCAGAAATGAACACATGCTCACAAGACATGGTGGAGCTATTCAACTAGACAAGACCAATTTGGATAAACCAGAAGAGATCAAGAAGGCTATTCAAACCGTGCTAAATGACCCGGATTATAAAAAGAACGCCGAGAAGCTTGCCAAGATTCTCGCAGAGCAGCCTCACAGTCCGAAGGATGTTGTTCTGAAGCATTGCGACTTCGCTGTCCAATTCGGACCCTTGGAGACGTTGAACTCAAAAGGACGTCGTCTGAATATCTTCCAATTCTATTCCCTAGATCTCGTAATCTTTTTGGCTACCATTGCCATGTTGCTCTTCTCTTTTGTGGTGTTCATAGTGAAATACGTTCGTATGAGGATACGCAGAGCCAGAAAGTCAAAAGTGGAGTGAATAAAGTGGTGTTTCTTACTTCTTATCGCACAATTGATAAGGTGATAACAAGGTTGAATGGAAAAAAAAAGTTTTAGAACATTAAGACAATGAAATTGTTCAACTTATTAGGTCTTCTCCAACTTTTCAGTTATGCTGATTCCTATAAAGTTCTCATTTTCAATCCAGCTTTTGGAGCCAGTCATTCAAACTTTCTCGGCAAAATTGCTGATATCCTAATAGATGCTGGGAATGATGTGGTGAGAGCGATCTTATCATTATCTTATCCATATCACTATTTTCTAGACAATGCTCATTCCCATCTCCCTCCAACAAAAAAAGCATCTTGTTGGCTCTAAAAAGATCCAAAAGATTATCAGAATCCCTCAAGATCCACGAAGCATTGAACTTCTCGAGCAATCTGGAGCAGAGAAAGAATTGAGACAGAAGATCTGGAAGACTGATTCTGATTTGATAATGTTTCTGAAACTGATTGGGAATTTCAGTATAGCGTGTGGTTATCAGTGTGAAAGTGAGGTTTTGAGAAGATAACTGGAAATTGAAATTCTTCAGATATTTTCCAACGATCCAAGATCCTTGAAGATCTGAGGAATGAAACGTTTGATCTTGGGATTACAGAGAGGCTTTTCATTTGTGGTTACCGTACATGAACAATGAGATTCCAGCAACTGATCTTTACTTTCCAGCTCTATTCGACCACTTGGACATCCGAACTGTCATCAACGCCGACTCAACCCTATTCATGGATGCTGTAAACAATGCTCTCGGAGAGCCAGCTTCTACTTCTTTCTACCCAGGTACTGATCATTGAGCATTTCCTGATCACTTTTCTTCCTCTGCAGGCATATTCTCCTCTCAAACTGATAAGATGAGTCTGCTAGGAAGAGTCAAAAATATGGCTGGAATGTTTCTATCTTTGTATTTTACTCAAGTCCGGTTTGAGAAGGAGCTGGAAGCGATCAAGCCGTATTACAATGGAACGAAGACATGGAGAGAGCACTTGGCAGGGATGGCTTTCAGTTTTATCAACTCTAATCAGTACCTTGATTATGCGAGTCCAACACTTCCGAAGACAGTGTTCATCGGGGGAATGCAAGTGAACACGAAGAAGAACGGGAAGGTAGAGTTGAGCCAGGAGTGGGAGGACGTTCTGAGCAAGAGGAAGCAGAATGTGCTGGTGTCGTTCGGATCGAACGCCTTCTCTTCGGATATGCCGGATGAGTTCAAGAATGCGTTCCTGGAAGTGTTCGCTTCGATGCCTGATACAACATTCATTTGGAAGTATGAAGAGGAGAATGCCACGTTGGCAAGCCATCTGGAGAATGTGAAGTTGACGACTTGGGCGCCACAGAATGACTTGTTGGGTTAGTTGTGGCAAGTGTGCTCTACTGAACAAATCTTTCAGCTGACAGTCGTCTCTCCCTTTTCGTAACTCACGGAGGTCTGGGAAGTTCCATTGAACTCGCCTATCAGGGAACTCCAGCAGTTGTGATCCCTCTGATGGCAGATCAACCCAGAAATGCACACATGCTCACAAGACACGGCGGAGCACTTCAGCTTGACAAGACCAATTTAGATAAACCAGAAGAGATCAAAAAGGCCATTCAAACAGTGCTAAATGACTCGGAATATAAGAAAAACGCCCTAAAGCTTGCTAAGATCCTCGCAGAGCAACCATACAGTCCAAAAGATCTAGTTCTGAAGCATTGCGACTTCGCCGTCAAGTTCGGACCCCTGAAGACATTAAATTCAGAAGGACGTCATCTAACTTGGTATCAGTTTTACTGCTATGACATTTTGGCGTTGTGTTGTTTGTTATTATCACTAGCTATCATTGTAGCTGTATCAGTTGTCAGGACATGTGTGAAACTTTCAGTGATGAGGAGTAGTAGCGGGAGGAGTAAAGGGAAAATTGAATAAGAAAGCTGTAAATAAAGTGTATCATCAGTCACGTAAGGAAGTCGAAACTACATGTAAGTGCTCACTCACAAATAACATTTCGGTCGGAAGAGTCGACCGAAAGTCGGCCAGCCGCTACCGTCACGTTTGTCACTGATAGATGAACTAATCCGGTCCAGGTATGCGTGCAATTCCGTCTGCACACACTTTTTCGCCGACACATCATTATCGTTGACTATAAATAGAAGGTGGTCTGGTACTCATTTCAAAATGCAACTTCTTCTATTCCTCGTGCTCCTAGCTACAGTAACATGTGCTCCGGAGCAGGTCCATTTGGCGTTTTACACAAGTCCATGGGACATTTCAGTGAGCTGGATTACTTTTGAGCAAGGTACCAGGGTTACTGTACCTGATAATTGTTTCAAGTTCAGCTCACCCAATTCTGACCTATGGTACCTCCGGGGCTTCAATGATCAATGTGACAGGGACCACTAACACATGGAAGTTTGAAGGGATCACTAGACACTCCCACGTGGTTATTCTGAAGGATCTGAAACCCTCGACGCAATACTGTGAGCTTTGAGGTCTTGACCCGTTGACCTACTTACTTACAGACTATCAACTCCAGAACCGCAGCACAGTCTTCAACTTCCGAACCCTTCCCTCTGACCTGACTTCCTATAAAGTTTGTGTCTTTGGGGACCTCGGGGTCTATAACGGGAGATCTACTCAAAGTATCATCAAGAATGGGATAGCTGGAAAGTTTGATTTCATCGTGCACATTGGAGATTTGGCCTATGACCTACATTCCAACAATGGGAAGTTGGGAGATCAGTACATGAACTTGTTGGAGCCGGTGATATCGAAGATTCCTTATATGGTGATCGCGGGGAATCATGAGAATGATAACGCTAACTTCACCAACTTCAAAAACCGTTTTGTGATGCCGCCAACGGGATCTGATGATAATCAGTTCTACAGGTACTCCTGATCACCCTTATCACTTCTCATCCCCATCAATTCAGCCTAGACATCGGGCCAGTCCACTGGGTCGGGTTGAGCACAGAATATTACGGATTTGAGGAGCAATATGGCAATGAGACAATTTTCACGCAGTACAAATGGTTGACTGAAAATCTGAAAGTGGCAAATGAGAACAGGGGAAGTGTTCCTTGGATAGCAATGTTCCAGCACAGGCCGTTTTACTGTAGTGTCGAGTTGGCGGCGGATTGCACGCTTTATGAGAATGTAGTGGTGAGTGTGCATTTTTGCGGGGGATGGGGTGTAAGGGGAGGTACAGTAACCCATTTACCGTAAAACCTCTATTAGAAGGGCACCCAATAGTTTGACTTTGAGCTTTTCTATCTCAAAAACTACAAAAGTTATCAAAAAGTTGTCAACTGCAAAGTTGTAGTTCTAATCTTCGTCTACAACTTTGCAGTTGACAACTTTTTGATAACTCTTCTAGTTTTTGAGATAGTGAAGCTCAAAGTCAAACTATTAGGTGCCTTTCTAATAGAGGTTTTACGGTAACTTTACATGAAATTTGGTGTCAAGCTTTCAAGCAACATTAACCCGACAAGTGTCTTGTTTTGGGTTACTGTAGCTTGAAAGGCAACACTTCTTTGTTGTCTACAGTAACCTTTCCAGCTCCGTCACGGCGCCCTTGGTCTCCCTGGCCTTGAACCTGAATACATAAAGTCCTCAGTCGACATTGGCTTCTCTGGCCACATGCACGCCTACGAGAGAATGTGGCCGGTTGCTGATCTCAAGTACTACAAGTCCCCGGATGCCTATCACAACCCAGTAGCCCCTGTCTATTTCCTCACCGGATCCGCCGGTTGCCACTCTTCCGGCATGAAGTTCAGTCCGATTCCGATGCCTTGGAGTGCGCATCGAAGTGACGATTATGGATATACGATTATGAGTGTTGCGAACCGAACTCATATTCATTTCGAGCAGATTTCGATTGATAAGAATGAAGCGGTGATTGATGAGGTGTGGGTGAGCAAGGATGAAGGACACTTGCATGGGGAGGAGATGAGGAAGCAGGGAGGGAAGAGGTTCTACTGATAAGGAATTTGAATAATGATAAGTTATTTGGTCAATTTGATGTAATACTTGAATAAAAAATGTACTAAAGTGGGTCTTCCAATTAATCGTCCCGTTCAAAACACGCACCTACAAGATACGAGTACACTTCTTTGTCGTCTAATTCTCTTATCTCTCCCCACCCGTCCAGTGTATTTAACCCTGTCGGACAGCCAATAACAAATCATTTGCCATGCTCTATTCTCTTTTCATCTTCTTTCTATTTCTCCAAACTTCCTTTGCCTATAAGATCCTCGTGTACTCGCCTGCTTCAAGTAAATCTCACTTGATATCAAATGGAAGGATAGCTGATGAGTTGGTGAGAGCTGGGCATGATGTCGTGAGTTCTGAGGATTCAGAATCCTTCTGAAAGCTTCATTTGCAGACTCTTCTAGAAATTGACTTTTTTGGAATCGCTGAAACCACGAGAAGCTCTAAATTAGTCAACAAAACGATCATCAAAGATCTCAAAAACGGAAAACGCTTCGAAGACATGCTAATGGGGATATCAGAAGGCGTGATGGAAAACGCTTCGATTCTCGGATTCATCAGAGAACAGATCGCCCATCAAGGGGCTTATAATGCACTTTGTGAAGAGATCATGGAACGAGATGGCATTTTTCAAGAGCTGAAAGCTGCAAATTTCGATGCATTCTTCGCGGAGCAACTGAATCTTTGTGGTTTTGGTTATGCAGAAGCGCTGGGTATTCCGAGAAGATTCCTGATCTCCAGTTGTCCATTCTTCGCTCACATCTATGACTACACAGGGCTCCCGGCCGTTCTCCTCTGTTCCGTTTTCGGGAGATTTGAGTATGGAGCCAACTTATCTGGAAAGAGCATATTCTCTAGCGAGTGGAATGGCTCAGGTTCTCTTGTTCCGTTATTTGAATCATGGTCTGACTGGGACTTTCAGAAACAAGTTTGGGTAAGTGTATGGGGTCAGATATTTGTGTCAAAACCTGATTTTCAGCCCCGATTTCCCATCG
Organism: Caenorhabditis becei; assembly: GCA_900536315.3. Classification (NCBI taxonomy): domain Eukaryota; kingdom Metazoa; phylum Nematoda; class Chromadorea; order Rhabditida; family Rhabditidae; genus Caenorhabditis; species Caenorhabditis becei. Next base: position 287,590 of record LR539437.1, on the reverse strand, counting down.
GTCACTGAAATCGTCAAAAACGTCGACATCATCTTCCTTGCCACAGATGAGATCATCGACTTCTCAGCTCCAACTCTTCCGAATCTTGTGAACATTGGAGGTCTTGGGATTGATGATGATATCACTGATATGGATCCCTTCTTCGAGGCCGAGATGCAGAAGGGAAAGCACGGAGTGATTTTCTTCTCCCTTGGAACTATTGCAAGCACTACCAAGATTGATAAGAAGGTCATGGAATCGTTTTTGGAGATTGTCAAGAAGTTCCCCGACTATCATTTCCTTATCAGGGCTGATAAGTATGATAGGAACACTAAGGAGAAGGCGAGAGGGATTGAGAATGTGTTTGTCGGAGATTGGCTTCCACAGCCTGCAATTTTGCGTAAGTTCCTTCCCAAAGTTTAGTGGAGCGCATTTGCATAACAGTTTACAGATCACCCCCGTCTTATCACCTTTATCACTCATGCTGGCTACAACGGAATCGTCGAAGCCGCCCGTGCTGGAGTTCCCCTGATCACTATCCCCTTCATGTTCGACCAGAACCAGAATAGCCGAGCAATTGAGAAGAAGGGCTGGGGAATCAGAAGACACAAGAAGCAACTGCTCACAGAGCCAGAATCCATCGAGGAGGCGATTCAAGAGATGTTGCGAAATCCCAAGTACACAAAACAAGCTCATCGGGTCAGGGAACTGATAAAAAGCAAGCCAATGGGAGCTCGAGAACGATTTATTCAAACGACAGAATGGGTGATAAGGAACGGAGGAGTGCATGAGTTACTGTCGGAGAGCCGTGATTTGGGAATTATCACATTTTATAACTTGGATGTTATCTTTGTTATCACTTCCATGATCTTGATTATCATATTTGTTACAGTGTTGTTGTTAAGGTTTCTAGGGGAACTGTCTAGAAAACAAGTGAAGAATAAGATTGAATAAAAAAAGTTTTCTGATAAACTGATCAATTAGAAATGTCATCACAGAACAAAATGATCTATGTCTCGCAGTCTGCAAAAACAAGAATCATGGCCAAAATACACGACTACAAGATACAAATACACTGGGGCGGACACTGTCTGCCGTCTAATTCTCATCACCGATTTCAAAAGTTGGCCATCAAGTCAATGATAGTTGCGACGAGATGACCAACTACTGTCTATTCTTCCTTCCTTTTCTTCTGATTATCAGTGATGCCTATAAGATTCTGGTCTTCTCTCCTATCACCAGCAAATCCCACTTGATTTCGAATGGAAGGATAGCTGATGAGTTGGTGAGAGCTGGGCATAATGTGGTAAGGATTCTGATGCCTTCTCAATCCTTCTGAATCCCTTTTCAGACTCTTCTTGAAATTGACTTTCTTGGAATCGCTGAAACGACAAAGTCTGCCAAACTTGTTGAGAAGACTATCGTCAAAGACCTCAAGAACGGTCAGCACTTCAAAGATGTACTCAATAGATTCTCTGAAGGCGTTATGGAAGATCCAACCTTCTTCGGAGGACTTCAAGGCTGGCACATGTACCAAGAAGCCTATAACGCACTTTGTGAAGAGTTCCTCGGCCGTGATGACGTTTTCCAAGATCTCAAGGCTCAGAAGTTCGATGGATTCTTCGCAGAGCAACTGAATCTTTGTGGTTTCGGTTATGCAAAAGCGCTCGGGATTGAGAGAAGATTCCTGATTTCAAGTTGCCCATTCTTTCCATCCACCTACGACTGGACAGGGCTCCCGGCGCCGTTCTCCTCTGTTCCGTTTTCAGGAGATTTGAGTCCTGAACCAACATATTTGGAGAGAGCAAACTCATTGTTGGCTGGAGTGGCTCATAACTTGATGTTCCGGATGCTGAACGCGGAATTGACAAAAATGTATCAACGGAAATTTGGGTGAGTTTCATACTTTCCTAATACAGTTATCATTATCTTTTTCAGCCCCGACTTCCCATCCGTCGTTGAAATCGTTCGAAACGTTGACATCATCTTCCTCGCCACTGACGAAATCATTGACTTCTCAGCTCCAACTCTCCCAAATATCGTTCATGTTGGTGGTCTTGGAGTTGATGATGATACCACTGATATGGATCCATTCTTCGAGGCCGAGATGCAGAAGGGAAAGCATGGAGTGATCTTCTTCTCCCTTGGAACTATTGCGAATACCACCAAGATTGATAAGAAGGTCATGGAATCGTTTTTGGAGATTGTCAAGAAGTTCCCAGACTATCATTTTCTTATCAGGGCTGATAAGTATGATAGGAACACTAAAGAGAAGGCGAGAGGGATTGAGAATGTGTTCGTGGGAGATTGGCTTCCACAACCTGCAATTTTGCGTAAGTTCCTCCCAAACGCGTTTCCAAATCTGTCTCTTCTTTCAGATCACCCCCGCCTTATCACCTTTATCACTCATGCTGGCTACAACGGAATCGTCGAAGCCGCCCGTGCTGGAGTCCCCCTTATCACTATCCCCTTCATGTTCGACCAGAATCAAAATAGCCGAGCAATTGAGAAGAAGGGCTGGGGAATCAGAAGACACAAGAAGCAACTGCTCACGGAGCCAGAATCCATCGAGGAGGCCATTCGGGAGATGTTGCGAAATCCGAAATACACAAGACAAGCTCATCGGGTCAGGGAGCTGATAAAAAGCAAACCGATGGGAGCTCGAGAACGATTTATTCAAACGACAGAGTGGGTGATAAGGAACGGAGGAGTGCATGAGTTACTGTCGGAGAGCCGTGATTTGGGAATTATCACATTTTATAACTTGGATGTTGTCATACCCGGAATGCTTTTGATTGTTGGAATGTTTGTGATCTTGTTTCGTGTTTTGTGTAGTGGATTCAGAGTGTCTGAGTCAAAGCGGAAGACGGATTAGAATAGAATAGAGAAGATTAAATGAAATATAAAATTGAAACGAAACGACTTTTTCAAGAATCAAGTCTTCCTTCTGACGGCCGAGTACAAATTGGAGTTCCTCTTTGAGTTCAGGTCTTCATCGGAGAGCTTGGAAAGACTGAATCGGCACTGACGGACTGCCAGCAAGTATTTGAAGAACATTCTGGAACTTCAGAAGGTTATCATGGATTCAGAAGCCTTCACACCTTCTGAATGGAATCACGAATATGATTGATAAAATCGGATCGAGTAGAGTTGGAAGAATAACTAGAAACGAGTTGAAATACTCGAGCAAAAGGACTCCAGAGTCTGCAAAAACGAATTGAATGGGAAAAGTGTTCAATGATGTCTACCTGAATACTGGGTCAGGAAGAATTGGACAATTAGGGGGACAAAACAGACACTTGGAATCAAGGTTTGGATTGTGAGCCCTGTGATCATGCTCTTGGCGTGCTTGATTCGGGGAGAGTTGTACTCTTCGTACTCGTTGAGCAGCAGCCAGATTTTGCTGGAAAATTAGGTTCTTTTTCAAATTCTAGAAGTTTCTGACTCACTTTCTATAAACCAGTGCTGCTATTGGATTCAGAAACAGGACCACTGTGAAGATGATAGTTGATGCCTTTACAGCTGGACTTCTCAAGGCGGAGAACCCAAAAACCGAGTTGGTTGACTCGAAGATGTACGATGGATGAAGTGCGCGGGTCTCCAAAACGATTGCGTTGTGATGTGAAGGGTTGATGAATTGGCAGATGGCACAGAATAGTGCGGGGAGGTGGACGATGATGAAGTTACGGAGGACTTGGTGGGAGGTGAGCTTCTGGTGGGACAGGATCTTGTAGCGGTAGTAGAAGACGTGGACAATGGCGAAAAGGGCGACCATTGAGGAGGCCTGGAAAAGGATGAGAATGAGAAGATCATAAGAGTTCCAGTTCAGGTCAATCTAGGTCTAACTGGGTGGAGCCAGGTGAAGCCCACTCAGGCCTGGTTAGCCTCAGGTTGGACCAAATATGGCTAGTGATTCTAGGCCAGGTGAAGCCCGTTTGAGACTAACAAAGCCCAAACTGAGCCAATAGGGTGTCTAGTCCAGGTGAACTTCAGTACAGCCCGCGCTTGGAGCTCTAAAAGAAGACGGTGGCCCGTTCCTGTTTTGAGTTCTGTCAAGCGTTTCCAGTGAAACAAACTGAAATGTTCCCTTTATCAGTTGATAAGTACGTCTCTAGGATTGATAAGGATTCACAAGTTTATAGTCATTCGAAAGGCCGCTTCGAACTCTATCAGAATACGGTTTTCCCTTCCTGTTTAGTGTTGTGTCAAGTCTTCCCAGTAAAAACAAAAAAATTGGCACCAAGTTGACCAGATGCCACCCTAGACATGATGCCGTTCAGCTTTTTCAAGCTCAAGCCCGCCTTCAGACCCATTCCAAGAAACCTTTGTGATCTTTGACTCTGCAGAGTCTAGGGTTCAAATTATGCAATTTCTCTTTGAAGATTATGAAATTTGAGCCCCCCGGCTGAAGATGTTCTAGCATTCCAATGAGCCCTCTCCCAACTAGGCTCTATACATGCTCTAGATTTTACTGGATGACGGATTACCTAGCCCCCTCACCCCTTAACCAAACTAAACTCACATCTCTGAGCAGGTGCAACAAGAAGCAAGTGTTTCTGCCGAGTCGCGTGCACACTCCCGTACAGATGAACGCGACGGTTGTTTGATTCGGTACCATTCGGCATTGGGTCAAGAATCCGGCGATGATAGTGACGATTTGGGCGGCGCAAATGTTCAAAAGGTAGATTCGCATAGTGAAGAGCAGTTTCGTTTGATTTTTGAAGATGAGCAGGAGCAGAAGGCATTGGGAGAAGATGACGGAGACAGCGAAGATTGGGTAGAAGATTTTGAGAAAGGACAGAATGTCGACTTCTTTCATGTTTTACCGGAGATCGTCTAAAGAGAAAACATGAGAATAATGAGGGCAGGAGATGACGAATCAGAAGGATTACTGATGCTAAATAGATGACGGGGCACGTGAGTTGGGGAGGGGGAGTGAGAACTTGAGAACTGCCCTGTGGGAATTGGCATTCTGGTCATGGAGGAAATGTCAAACGAGAGGGCAGCTGGAAAAAAAGAGGGAACTTTTTGGAAGGAAATGCGTTAGTAGTCCACCCTCGCTCCCGGCTGGTTTTTGGGGGTTGAGCCATGATCAGAAAGTTTGGAATTAAAACTTGACTCAAAGACAAGGTTTGGGCGGTTTTCTAGGTCAACAAGGGCTGTTTTCAAGCCGAAATCTAGGTTTGGGCAACGCCTGAAGGAGCCTGAACTGGTCTAGAGCTGCCCTAGAGCTGGAACAAAGCGTAAGCTCGGCCTGACTCGGAAGCTGAGCCTGCGGGCTTGCGGAATGCCTAAACTTGATTCAGGCTAAGCTTGAAAAGGCCTATTTTCAGGCTTGAATCTGTTTCCAGAACAGGCTGACACTGACCTAAACTAGGCCTGCCTCCAACACTGCACCTAATCCTACCTACCCCACCCTCATATTGAAAACCTAACAAAATCAGAATGAGATTCATGCCTGGTGGGTGGTGGGAGGAGGAAATAAAAGTTGGAGCGTGAAAAAGAGCGGAAGTGCAAAGGGATACATGTAAAAAGGGGAAATTGAGCTGCTGGGAAATCGGGTTATGTATATTTTGATAAGCAAGCAGCTTTTGGGATTGAAGTCCAAATCGGAATATTCCGGCGGGGTTCTGGGATTCAGATGTATTATGGATGATGGGAAGTAGACATGTTTTTGAGAGGAACCCCTTAGACCCATTAGCAGAATTCCCAGGAATCCCAAAAATAGTCACGAGGACCTTCTGAATCACACAGGCGAACATACTGACGTCTTCTGGTTTCGACAAACTGGCCACGAAACCCGATACGTCGTCGCTCGATCAGAAGCCGTGACACACACACAAAATGAGAAAAACCGAGGGCACAGAATTCAAACTCTAAATATGTAAAAGCAACCACGTGGTGTTTGTCTGGGAGAAGCACTGCTTCTTCTAAACAAATATTGGGTAGCAGAGAGAAGAGGAATCTCATTTTCATTCCAAATGTTTCATCGCCAAAGGCGCCAGTAACCTTTGAGTCTTGCAGTTTGTTAGTTGTTTCTTTGGACGTGACTCCTTACGGGGCCCTTGGCCAGGTGCCAAGAATCTGGGTGGCGGCGCGCCCTCCTTTGAGTCCATTTTGTTTTGTTTTCCAGAAGCGAAAAGAAAGGAACTCCCGCTTGCAGGCAAAGGGGAGGTATGTTTTGATTTCTCGAGTGCCCGCGGGGAGATGAAACGGCGGTGGGGTCTTAGATGGACTGGTGGGTTACGGTAAGCGTCTTTTGAGGAAATGTTTGGCAGACTGAAGGGATCTTGTTCAATGGAGTGTAAACTTAATAAAAATTGCAAAAAAAGTGGAGAGCAGAGATCTGGGGAATTGAGATTTTTGGTTACTTGGTCTGGAGGTTGTGGGGGTTTCGGAGTGTTGTAAAAAAGGGTTTAGAGGAAAATTTTGCGCAGAAATTCAATTTTGAGAAACCGGAATTTCGGAGCATCGTACTGAATGAAAAAATTCCATTCCAGTGATGTTTTGGTCAATTCTGACCTATTTTTGACAGATTTATCGTATTCTACTTCAAAACTGACCAGAAGTTGCGTCAAAACTGATAAAAAGTTACAGATTTTGAGTAGAAATTCATTTTTGGCCAACCGGGATTTCGGAGCAACGTTTCGACTGCAATTTTTCAGGGATTTCGGCACAATACGGTCATTTTTGAACAAATATGGGCGGGTCCAGGTGAAATGTGAGTTTTTGGTGGAAATAGACAAGAATCAGGGTCAAATTTGATGAAAATGGAAGTTCTGGGATTTCGGAGCATTGTACTGATTGCGATTCCAGTGGTTTTCAGGTCAATTTCAGCCGATTGTGGCCAATTTTAGTCAAATTCAGGTCAATTCCCGAGAATCTGGGACAAATTCAACAAAAACGGGATTTCGGAGCATTGTACTATGGCCTTGTGTAACAGCTCAAAAAGTGTCATTGACGTGATCTCACGTGGTGACACCTCACGAAATAATTCACACGTGTTACCCGGGACAACCAAACAACACGGCCCTCCGGCCTGTTCTTCGTTCCGATGAACTCGAAGGAGGAGAAGAAGCGGAAAAAGCTCGAGGAGCGGAGACGACGGAAATATGAGGTGATGATCATCTCGAATTGCACCGACTAGACGAAGCTAATTCCAGGCGGCGATTCTGCAGTACACCGGCGTCGCAACGAAGAAGACGCCTTCTCAGCCGGCTGTCCATCTGAAGAAGAAGAAGAAGAAGTGTCGGCTGGAGATGTTGCCGACGACGGAGCAAGGAATCATCGAAGTGCTCGGGGGACCGGCTCAAAACTCGGCACTCTGGCCCGAAACCGACGATCGGCTCGTTCAACTCACCGTTTTGAAGCTCGATGACGACTTGAGCATTCCGGTGCTCGACTTGGATAAATGATACCTTCTACTTGAATTCCTTCTCACTTTTTTCACCCGAAACATTTCCCAATCTTGTACCATAAATGATTCAATTAGTTGTGTTTCTCTTCCTCTATCTCTCTTCTTTCGCAACTCTCTTATGTGTTAGACATTGTGAAATCATGGAAATCTGTGGAAGGAATGGTCCGAGCTGACAATGAGTGTTGTAAAAAGGTTTTTGAAGAAGATTTAGTACAGAAATTCATTTTTAAGAACCCGGGATTTCGGAGCATCGTAATGAATGAGAAAACCCCCCGATTTTTCACGATTTCAGTGGTTTTTAGATCAATTCTGACCAATTTTGAACAGATTTCTCATATTCTACGTCAAAATTTACCGTTTTAAAACCCCTTGAAATTGATTTTTCACAAGGGTTCTAAAAGACTAAATTGCATAACAAAATGTGCTCAGTACAAAAAACACAGGCGTTACGACATCAAATTTTTATTTAAAAAAGAGCAAAAGAGGTTAATTGACATTTACTGGCTACAAAAAAAAAAGAAAGTTAATTTTAAGATTTTCGGATTATGTTGTGGTTAGCATCTCCATTTGCGACTCCGGGAACTCAGCGTTGAAGGTATCGACGTTGATCGGCTTTGAAGCGTTTGAAGTCTCGGTCATGCTCTGAAAAAAAAGAAGTTTGAATTGACAAATCAGAACCATATACCTCGGATCTGCTCCTCCCAGAAAGCCATCTCATCCATTGCTCTCTGCCACGTCTGGTCCACATCCGTCTCCTTCTGCAGCTTTCCGTACTCCTTGAACTCGCCGAGCTGGAACGCTCTGGCAGCGGGCATCTGCTGGGGCTCCTCGAACACCTCGTCGACCATCGCCTCCATGCGGTGATCTCCATAAAGCTGCTCGAACTCGTGGGGCTCTCCGCGAAGGTACTCCTCGAGCTCATCGGATTGGTGCTCCATCTGCTCCGACTCGGCGCCCTCGGCGTCCATCGTCTCGACCGGGACGCGCATCGGATGCGGCTTGACGGACTTCGCCTCGATCATCTCCATCAACTTCTTATTCTGCTCGGACTTGAGCATCTTCGCATGAACCTTCGCCTCGGCCAGCTCTTTTTTCTGCTTCAGCTCGGCGATCTTCTTATCGAATATGGCCCGGTTCTCGGACATGTCCGACGACACCCATACCGAGGCACGGACGTCGTCGTACTCGAGGGTCCGACAGAGGTACGCGTCATTTTTCCGGTTATGAAGTCCCGGATTTCGGCGAACGAGCTCCTCACGGACGCCGCTGAAAAAGGAAAGTTGAGTAGAAAATTGAAAGGGAACGGAAGCTGTGAAAGAAAGGAAACAAAGCGGAACGGAATGAGAAACTCAGAAAACCGAAAAATAAAGGGACAAGTGTCCCTGACAGATTAAAGATGTTCTCCTATCCCCTTCTGACCCCGTTTCGACCTATCTTTCCAAATCTCGGTCAATTTTGTCATTTTCCAACTCACGCAAGGACATCCTTCAATTCCATGCTCTTCGCTTTCGGTCCCAGAAACAGCTCCCCGAGTTTGACGATGTTGTCAACTTTTCTATGGTGGCTCTTCATTTGGTACCTGGAAAATGAATGGTTAGTCCTCAAAAAGATCAACTGATGCGAGTAAATTTGGTTCAAAAACCATGAAAACCCACTAAAAAACCCCCAAAAAGTCCCAAGAACCATTAAAATCTCATGAAATTGAATGATTTCATAATCGATAAAAGCTAAAATCTAATTGTAAGATAAAGAAGATAAGAACTCTGAATTTCCCATTCCTCATCACCCTAATCAAAGCCACAAACCCCTTATCTCACTATCACCTCTTATCACTTACGCATTTCTTGCGATTCGTTGCTCCTTAGTCTCGCACTTGCGCGGCATCTTGGGTGGCGGCTAGCAATAGACTGACTGGTCGTCCGGCTTCTGGCCACCCGGACCGTTACGAAATAGGCCCCGCCCTTATTTGCACAATGTCCCTCCGCACTTTCTTCATTTCGCAACGTCTTCGATTTCACAAAAGCTCGGAATGGAAGGATCTGGAAGGAACTGTTAGACATTGGGAAAAGGGACCCCTGGAACAATGCTAAGCAGCGATTTAGCACTGATAACACTGATAAAAGTCGCTTTAGGCTAAACTACATGATTTTTGCCGGATTTTCAGCCAAATTTGCCTCAAAAACTACTCCAAAACGCAAATTTCGGCAAAAATCGATGGTTTTGAGTGGTTTGGAAGCAGATGAAGATGTTTTCAGCTGATACGAGGAGCTTCAGATGGACCAACGGATTTTTGACTGTTTTCATGGTAAATCTAGCAGAGAACCCAACTTTTCGTCAGAACTCTGTGGTCTTTGACGAATTCTTACGTTTTCTAGTGGATTTTGATGGTTTCTGTGCAGATTCGACTGAAAATCTGTTAAAAATCGGTGAACTCCTTGTATCAGCTGAAAATATTCCTTATCAGCTATCAAATCACTCAAAACCATCGAGTTCGGCCGAAATTTGCGTTTTCCAGTGGTTTTTGAACCAGATTTGACTGAAAACCCGGTGAAAATCGAGTATTTTGACCTAAAGGGACTCTTATCAGTGTTATCAGTGTTATATCACTGCTTATCATTACTCCCGGGGTCCCTTCTCCAAATGTCTAGCAGTTCCTTACAGATCCTTCCATTCCGAGCTTTTATGAAATTGAAGACGTTGTGGAATGAAGAAAGGGGGCGGGGCGAATCGGAGATTGTGCTAATAGGGGCGGGGCCTATTTCGAAACGGTCCGGGTGGCCAGAAGCCGGGCGACCAGTCAGTCTATTGCTAGCCGCCACCCAAGATGCCGCGCAAGTGCGAGACTGAGGAGCAGCGAATCGCAAGATATGCGTAAGTGATAAGGGGTTTATGGCTTTGATTAGGGTGATGAGGAATAGGAAATTCAGAGTTTTTATCTGCGTTATCCTCCAATTAGATTTTAGCTTTTAGAATTAAAGAAATCATTCAATTTCATGAGATTTCTATTTTTTTTGGGACTTTTTGGTGTTTTTAGTAGGTTTTTATGGTTTTTGAACAATATTTACTCTCATCAGTTGATCTTTTTGAGGACTAATCATTCATTTTCCAGGTACCAGCGGAAGAGCCACCATAGAAAAGTCGACAACATCGTCAAACTCGGGGTGCTGTTTCTGGGAGAGAAAGCGAAGGGCATGGAATTGAAGGATGTACTTGCGTGAGTTGGAAAATGACAAAATTGACCGAAATTTGCCAAAAATAGGTCGAAACGGGGGGAGAAGGAGATAGGAGCACAGCTTTGATCTGTCCGGGACTATTATGTCTCTCTATCTCTTGTTTTTTGGGTTCCTCTTCCCGATAAGCCCTGTTTCCTTTCTTTACAGCTTCCGTTCGCCTTCAATTTTTGACTCATCTTTCCTTTTTCAGCGGCGTCCGTGAGGAGCTCGTCCGCCGAAATCCGGGACTTCATAACCGGAACAATGACGCGTACCTCTGTCGGACCCTCGAGTACGACAATGTCCGTGCCTCGGTATGGGTGTCGTCGAACATGACCCAGAACCGCGCCATATTCGAAAAGAAGATCGCCGCACTGAAGAAGGGGAAGGAGATGGCCGAGGCGAAGGCTCGTGAAAAGATGCTCAAGCTCGAGTCGGAGCAGATGAAGCACCAGCCCGACGAGTTTGAGCAGGTCCGCGGAGAGCACCACGAGGAGGACATAGAAATGGACATCTATGAGGCCGAGGATCTGGAGACGATGCCCGCTGTCGGAGAGTTCGTGCCGATGCGCTACCAGCCCAGAGGGTCCGAGGAGTACTTCTACGGAGAGCTCCACGAGGAGGAGATGGAAATGGTCGAGGAGGTGTTCGAAGCGCCGCAGCAGATGCCCGCTACCAGAGAGCTCGTGCATTTGGGGCATCAACCCGATGGGTTCCAGACGATCTTCACCGGAGAGCCGCAGGTCGAAACCATCGCGGCACTTGCCGATGTGCCTCAGATGCCCGCTGCAGGAGAGTACGTGCTGATGCGCTACCAGCCCGATGGGCTCTCGGAGCACCTTCACGGAAAGCCCCATGAGGTGACGATGGAAATCGACGAGGAGTCCGAAGAGCCCGAGACGATGCCCGCCACCAGACAGCTCGTGCTGATGGGGCATCAGCCCGGCGCGTCCGAGCAGCTTCTCCTCGGGGAGCCGCAGGTCGAAGCCATGGCGACACGTGCCGTTGAGCCCCAGAAGATGCCTGCTGTCAGAGAGCTCGAGCCAGGAGAGTACGAGGAGTACATGTACCTACAGCCCCGCACGGTGACGATGGCTCCGGTCGCCGAACCTCAGCAGATAACCTTCTGGGAAAAGCTGACCCAAGGTAAATGAGTTCTGAATTGTCGATTCAAACTTCTTCTTTTTCAGACATCGACCAGGACACAAAGCGCTACCGTGACAGCTGCTGAACGGGATTCAATGTCGACATCTTCAATGCTCTCTACTAACTGTTTTATTAGTCATCCTGGTGGGTCTCGCCACGAAAATGAGCTGAAATACGGCTTCTGAAGAAGATTTTGACACTTTTCGTGATAAAAACGGGTAAGAAAACACTATTTTTGCAGTTTCCGCCCATTTTTTCAAAAATTACATCATTTTGGGTTTTCTCTCTAAAAAACACCTCATTTTCCGGAAAAATCGGTGGGAACTGCTGGAAATTGATGGGAAATGATGGAATTACCCATTTTCATCACAAAAAGTGTCAAAATCTTGACCAGAAGCTGTATTTCAGCCCGGAACCATTTTCGTGGCGAGACCCGACTCGCCGCGGGACGGCAATAATTACATAATCCAGAAATCATAATTTTGAAAGTTTTTTTCTAGCCGGTATTGTCTAATTAACCTCTCTCGCTCTCCTTTAATAAAAGTTTTGATGTCGCAACGCCCATGTTTCCCCCTGTAAGTTCACTGCCCTTGGCTGACAGGTCGCCAGCCGCCTCATTGGCTCAGTGGCAGAGCGTCTGTCTAGTAAACAGAAGGTCGCTGGTTCGATTCCAGCATGAGGCACCGAAACTTTTTGTCAATCAGATTCTTTGGTCGATAAGAATTTATCAAAGAACAGAAAAACTGCGTTCTGCTCAATCTTCATCACAGATCTGACTGTTTCATTGATTAGCGTCTCTGCTTCTCTAAACCTCCACTCTCTTCCACACAACACGTGCTGTTATCTCTTATCTGTTATCAATAAGAGATAAGAAGACAACAAGACTATTCTCTTCCATCAGGTCACTTATTTCACTTCCAATGTCTCAAGACAACCTCGCCGCCGTTCTTCACGGTGTAAACGACCTGCGTCTCGAGCAAGTCGTCATCCCAACTCCTGGACCCAATCAAGTACAAGTTCGGATTCATACCGTCGGGATTTGCGCTTCTGATGTTCATTATTGGACCCATGGATCGATTGGACAGTTTGTCGTCAAGGAACCGATGGTAACTGATAGAAACTAGGTCATCACTTCCTTGTTTTTAGATTTTAGGTCATGAGACGTCTGGAGTGGTCACTGCAATTGGTTCCAGCGTCAAGAACCTCCAGGTCGGCGACAGAATCGCCATGGAACCAGGACTGCCCTGCAAACTTTGTGAACACTGCAAAACCGGCCGATACAACCTGTGCCCCGAGATGCGCTTCTTCGCGACCCCTCCAGTCCATGGCACCTTGGCACGATTTGTGGTTCATGACGCGGATTTCTGCTTCAAACTTCCTGATAACGTATCATTCGAGGAAGGCGCCTTCCTCGAGCCCTTATCAGTCGCTATTCATGCGTGCCGTCGTGGAAATGTGCAAATGGGTCAGCGAATCCTTATCTTGGGAGCTGGCCCGATTGGAGTGTTGAATCTGCTCACTGCAAAGGCGATTGGTGCCGGGAAAGTGGTGATTACGGATTTGGATGATGGGCGTCTCGCTCTTGCAAAGAAATTGGGTGCAGACGCGACGATAAATGTTAGGTGAGAGAAGCAAAAAAGTTCGGTGCCTCATGCTGGAATCGAACCAGCGACCTTCTGTTTACTAGACAGACGCTCTGCCACTGAGCCAATGAGGCGGCTGGCGACCTGTTCCCCAAGGGCATTGACAATCATTCCGGTTTGCAGGGGGAAGACGCAGGCGACAGTGCGAGCGGAGATCATCGCAGCGCTCGGTGACCAGCAACCGCCGGTTTGCATCGAATGTACCGGTTCGCAACCGGGTATTGAGACAGCGATAACAGTCAGTACCCAACTGATGAACTGATAAACAATCTGATAAACTTATTCTCTGTTTCAGACAACCAAAGCCGGCGGAGTCATCGTTCTAATCGGGATGGGAGCCGATCGAGTCGAAATCCCAATCATCGAATCAGCGACCCGGGAGGTGGATATGCGTGGAATCTTCCGTTACGTCAACTGTTATCCAACAGCTTTAGAGCTCATTTCCTCTGGGAAGTTGGACCTTTCAGGGCTCACCAGGGCTCATTATAAGCTCGAGGAGACTCTAGAAGCATTCCAAAGGGTGCTGAAGGCCGATGTGATCAAGGTGTTTATAGAATGTTAAAGACTGGCCTAAAATTGGTATGCCGACCTACTATTTCCTTATATTGATTGTGATAATGATTATATACTTTCCTGATAAATGTTTCCAACCTTCAACCCTCTATGGTCCTTATCTAATTGTATCTCTTTTTTCAATCAATACCACAGAGACGCAGAGTGCGCTACAAACTCTTCACGTGTCGGGCTACATACCAGGCTACAAACTACACGCTAGCCGTCTCTCCGCACACTATTTCGTCCTAGCCTCCGCTCTTGCCACCCCACACCGACCAACATATTGTTCTCCTCCATTTCCCCCCGTTTCACCCCTATGGATTCCGAACAGAAAGTCGAGCCTTTTCTGAAAGAGCCGCAACAAGAAGAAGCTCCTGCTCCTGAGGAGGTGACTCCTCCGAGGAATGCGTCGTTTCGTGGGCGGTATGAGAAGCCAAAATGTGCAGTTTGTCATGAGGATGGAGATGGATTGCATTTTGGCGCGGAAGCTTGCAGGTGATTTGTTTTTTATCACTTTTGGTTACTGATAAGAGAGGGTTCCTCTTCCCCTCGTTCATGAGCTCCGGTAAAGTGTGCAACCTTCATATTCTCCGTGATATCTCAAAAACCTGAAGAGCTATCAAAAAGTTGTCAACTGATAAAATAATCACTAAACTATGCTGAACATTTTTGTAATTGATCACTTTGTCTCATCTCTTCTAGTTTACTCAATATTTCAGCGTACATTTCGAAATCTATGTAAATACACTGTAGTCAGAAATTCATGACCTGATCAAAAAGTTGTCAATTTCAAATGCATGAAAGTCAACTTTTTGTCATCTTTTTTCCGAGTCTCACTGTTTTTTCCATCAATTTTTCGATTTGATGACAAAAATTGTACCTGCGCAACTTGCAATTAGAGTGCGCACTTGCCTTATCAGTGATCTTGATGATATCTCAAAAGTCTCGAAAACCAGATTCACAATCGAAAAGTTGTCTATTCCCAGTTTCTTTTGTCATCATTTCTTCATTTTTAGGGTTCATGTTAGTCAGAAACGTTGCGCACTTCAGGGAAGTGAAGGTGCGCGCTTGAAAAAAGTGATGTTCCTATTTCGACTGATAACTCTAGAATGATAAGAGATAGCAAAAAGTTGTCAACTAACAAAATAATCAGTAAACAATGCTGATAATTTTTGCAGTTGACAACTTTTTACCATCTCTCATGGTTTCCAAGATCCAGCCCTAATTCCAAAATCTTCCAGAGCCTGCACCGCCTTTTTCCGTCGAAGTGTCGCCCTGAACAAGAAGTACGAGTGTCGAGCCAATGGAAACTGTGAAGTTGCTGCAAGTGAGTCTTTATCACCTCCTATCACATTATCACTAATCTCTCAGATATCCGATGTATGTGCCGAGCATGTCGATTCACAAAGTGCATAGACGTCGGCATGAATCCGGAACACGTTCAGAATCGGAGAGAAAACTTGGGGAAAAGGGATGAGGATGGGTCTTTGATATCGGCTAAGAGTCAGAATCTGGGTCAGAATCCAAGTCCGAATCAGAGCTATCATTCCCATCCGATAGAAGATCCTGTCCAAAGGAAGCTTCACGAAACGATTCGGAACAACACCTTTGCTCAGATGCCAGCCATAATCCACTCCCTCGAACAAACCCCTCCTTCATCATTCCTAGACTTTTCCATGTTCAAATCAGAGCCCTCTAGCTCTGGTTTCTCCCCCTTCTCCACCGTCTCCCTACCTCCGTCTCTACCCGGACTCACTGTTCTACCATCCCTCGAGACAATGCCGTTGCTAGAAAGGATGCGGGTCAACTACGAGAAGATGGAGAATGCGAGGAATGTGATTCATCGGAGGGACGGCGAGAACATCTTCCAGCAAAAGGTTCCGAGAAGGTTGAACTTCCGGGAGGCGGCTGATGTAACGACAAAGGAAGTTTCCCTGGTGGCGGACTGGATCGAGTGGTGTTTCGATGACTTTTCAGTGTTGCCGACTGATCAGAAAACTATACTCTTCCAGAACTTTTTCATTTTTTTTGCGATGCTCGAGAAGGGATTCATGACTGTCAAGCATCGTAAGCTAACTACTTTTAAACAAACAACGCCGTCATTTTTCAGCTATCCCCGGCCAGGAAAACGTTATCGTACTGGCTTCCAAGGACTACATTGACTTCGAGAATCTGGACTTTTTCTTCAAAGAATGCGGAGATGACAAATCAATGTCCCCCGACGAAATAGCAAAGTGAGTCCTTGTCCCCTCGCAGTGGTTCTAATAGTTTATATCTAGAATTTCCAGACTCATCAAGCCATCCTTTGAGCTTCAAAAGAAGAGCCTTGTCAACCTGATAAGACTGGAGAACATTGACATCTACGAGTTTTTCGCTCTTTGTGTCATGTTGTTCTGGGATTTCGGGTTGGAGGGCGAGTCGGATGAGTGCAATGAAGTGGGCAGGAGGGTGAAGCATCGGGTCGCCAGGGAGATGACGTTCTACTTGAGACATGTGAAGAAGCACGAAGAGCCGTTGCACAGGATGACCATGGTGGCGGGAGTGATGCCGACGTTACAGGTTAGTTGGAATTCTGGGGATGGGGCGGGGTCTGGGAATCAGAATCCAAGTTCCAGAAGTTAGAATTCAAGCTCTGGTTCTCTATAACTCCAGGATTCTTGGACTCTCGAGAAATCAGATGTTCTAAACTTTTGGTCTTCTGGGCTTCCAGGATTAAGAGATGCAAGGTCTTTTAGAATACTGGGCTCAAAATTGGTCAAAATTGACCTAGAAACCACTGGGATCGCAAAAAAGTTGTTCATTTTTCCATTCAGTACGATGCTCCAAAATCCCGGTTTTTCAAAATTGAATTTCTGTACAAAAACTTCCTTGAAAACCTTTTTTACAACACTCCAAAACCCCCACAACCTCCAGACCAAGAAACCAAAAATGTAAATTCCCCAGATCTCCGCTCTCTACTTTTTTTGCAATTTTCATCAAATTTACACTCTTTCGAACAAGATTCCTTCAATCTGCCACCTTTTCCTCGAAAAGACGCTTACCGTAACCCACCAGGCCATCTAAGACCCCACCGCCGTTTCATCTCCCCGCGGGCACTCGAGAAATCAAAACATACCTCCCCTTTCCTGCTAGCGGGAGTTCCTTTCTTTTCGCTTCTGGAAAACAAAACAAAAAAGTCTCAAAGAGGAGGCGCCGCCACCCAGGTTCTTGGCACCTGGCCAAGGGGACAGTAAGGGGTCAGGGAAGTAAATAACCTCACAGTTTTGGAAAAAGATAAATGATCCGAAAAGATACTGATGGTATACAGAAAAATGCACTGAATTCAATGGTGCCTTCAGAATTTGCCGGTTTGCAAAGGCTGCTTTTCACTGGGAGATTATTGGGCAACCTACAATGAGTCGGCTGGCAACCTTTGGCGACCGTCAAATTCTGAAGTCACCATCGAATTCAGCGCTTTTTTTCTGGTTATTATCAGTACCTTTTCGAAATTTTCAAAAACTTAGACTCTTCTAAACATCCCCTTCTTTCAGCGCGCCGTTCGTCGCTTCCAAGAAGACATTGAAATGGCTCACCTGTTCAACATCTACGCCCTACCCGACAACTTTTATAACATTGTTAATGGGAAGTTCTCGTGATTCTCCTGCTGTACTTACCAATACGTGTCCATGACTTTCTGTGATCTGATTTCTGACTTCTACCTAATAAAAATAAATGTTCATGATCTTTGTTATAGAATCCTTGTTCTGAGAACACATACCCTCCAGGCTTATCCCGTTCAAACTACAAGTACTGATAACTGATAACATCAGTGATCAGAACCACGTAGCGGATCTTTGTTTTTTCCCTTTCAAAATGCGAATTACACGGTCTTATCTGCAGGTCACACTAGTCACACAAACTACACGCGTAGTCTCTCCGGGGCATCCTCTGTGTACTTTTCCTCTCTGCGTCTCTCATCTTCCCTACTTGTTTCCGCCCCTTCTATTCCATTTTCTCCCGTTTTTATTGGACATTTACTCTCTACTATTTAAATGAAGCCAGAACGTGCTGAAAGTGCCGAGCGAAGCGGTTATCGGAAGAAGGCCGAGAAGGCCAACTGTGCAGTGTGTGATGATGTTGGGGATGGGTTTCATTTTGGAGCAGAGGCGTGTCGGTGAGAGCTACTATAGTTGAAAAGTGATAAATAATGAAATGATTTTTTCCAGAGCATGTGCAGCATTTTTCCGAAGAACTGTGGCGTTGGGGAAGGAATATGAGTGCAGGCAGAAGGGATACTGTACAGTCAATTCCAGTGAGTTTTCGGTTTTTGTTTTGGTTATCAGTGACTTGGAAAGATAAGTGGATTCGGGACTAAAAATCAATAAAAGACGGCTCCGTATCCCAATTGGCTGAGTAGCGGCCCAAAATCCTATCAGCTATGCCACAAAGCAGAATTGCGAGCTTCCGTATGAATTAGTGAAGATGTCGAATCGCTCCGTATCCCCTTAACCGTGTAATTGGCTGAGTAGCGACTCAAATCGTTCAGTCCTGTAAATGACTCTCTAACGCCTTAACTATACGATTTGCTAAGTAGCACCTCAAACTCTCCGACTTTTCAAAAATCTTTCATTGGCTGTTGCTTCCTTTTCCATTAGTGGGAAGGCTTATGACTCCGTATCCCCTCAACCATAGAATTCGCTGAGTAGCAACTTCCCAATTCCAATTTCCAGTCGTCCGTTCCATCTGCAAATCCTGCCGTCTCACCAAATGCCTTCAAATCGGAATGAAACCCGACTGTGTCCAACCCCGTCGTGACACCCATGGCAAGCGAGAAGAAGAACATCAGAGCCAATCCGAGTACCACATGGACTACTCTCCGTGCAAGATCCCAGAAGTGCCTAGCGTCGAGAATATGCCGATTCTGGAGAGGATGCGGGTCAACTACGAGAAGCTGGACAATGCGAGGAATGTGATCCATCGGCGGGACGGCGAGAACATTTTCGAGCCCAAGATCCCGAGAGCGTTGAATTTCCGCGAGTCACTTGATATGTCGGCAAAGGAAGTTTCTCTGGTGGCGGACTGGATCGAGTGGTGTTTCGATGACTTTGGCATGCTTCCAGTGGATCAGAAGACCATACTCTTCCAGAACTTCTTTCCCTACTTTTCAGTACTAGAACGGGCGTTTCTGACCTGTAAATTTGGTAAGCGATGGTAACAAATGGGTCAGCATTCTAGAATTTACTGGCTTCAGGGTCGCATGGAAGGATGATACTAGCTTCGAAAGATTACGTGACAACTGATAACCTTGAAGCATTCTTTAGTGATGCTGAGCTGGATATCAGTGGGGAGAAACTAGCGAAGTAAGTTTTCTTATCAATGTCTTATCAATGATATCTTGTAGAATCTTCCAACCCTCCGTAGACCTTCAAAACCGCAGCCTTCACAGTCTGATCCTCCAGGAGAACATGGACTGGTACGAATTCTTCGGTCTCGCCGTCATGTTGTTCTGGGATTACGGTCTAGAAGGTCAATCAGAAGAGTGTAATCAGATTGGGATGCGAATCAAACTGGCCGTTTCTCAGGAAGTGACCTTCTACTTGGAGAGGGTAAAGCTGCAGGAACAGCCGATTAGTCGGGTAGCAATGCTTGTCGCGTTGTTGCCCTCGTTGCATGTAAGGGTTACTGTAGGATGGGGTTACTGTAGCTTGCCACTTTCAGAGAATAGTGTACCGATTCCGAGAGGATATTTCAATGGCGCATATCTTCGATGTATATACAATTCCGCCAAACTTTTATAACATTCTCAATGGAAGGTTTTCATAATTGTAATAGTAAGATCTATGTAATTATCTCCAAAAAACTCTGTGAACTTCAATAAACGTGTACTTTTCCCCTTTTTATCACGTGAACTTTCCACGGCTCCGCTGGCAAACTGCCAGGTGTCCTGAGAGGCCTATCCCATTGAAAATGACCACTGAAAACCCGCTGCATTCAGACATCACCTTTTCGGATAGTAATGTGAGTCTTCCCTTATCACTTCCTTATCACCTTATCACCATTCAGGAACACTTTGCGCTGATCTTCGCAGCGTTTTCCGTTGGGCTTCTTCTTCTGGTTTTTGCGCTTCGTGCTCAAAGAAAACGGATCTATGAGGAGAATTTGTTCAAGCAACGGGTGTTGTTGAGTCAGATTTTTGATATGTATATGGTGTAAGTGGGGTTTTAAGGCTTTTAGACCTAGTCCCTAGTCTTCAGGGCTGTAGGCGACCTGACCTTTAAGTTCCCAAGCTTTTAGCTCCCTAGTCTTCAGGTCTTCTCTCTTCTAGGCCTTCAGGCTTCAGGCCTCCAGGCTCTAGGCCTTCTCTTTTCTCGGCTTTCAAGTCTAACCTTCTAGTAATCTCCCCAAACCCCTCTTAACTCCAGAATCCTTCCAGACGAACCGTGGCGATGCGAATTCGCAAAAAGCAACTCGACGCCCACCGCCACGTCCTCACAACCGGCAAGATCGCCCCCAAAGAGTGACACTTTCGGAATCGTTTTGTTTTATTTTATTTTATTGCACATCAATAAAAAAAAATGAAAAAAATCACAAAGTGTTTCAACATACATACAGAAACAGAACCCAGTGGAGAGAGAATGAAGGGAAAGATTTTCGAAAACCCGTCTTTCCTAATGGCTTATCACTAATCACACCAGCTTTGTCGTCGTCTTATCACTACTCTTATCACTTTGCTCAAAACCATCATTATCGAACATTTGTCTGTTCAGTGGCTTCAGAGGGACTAGGCGTTTGTCGAAGATGATCCAGAGGAAGGTGGTGGAAAGGAGCAGGATGCAGAGGAACTCCCAGGCTCTTCGGGGGCCGTATGACATGTAGATCATTCTGAAATTAGCTGACTGATAAGCTTTTTGAACTCTTATCACTTACGTTATCAGAATCGGAGCGAAGATTCTGGCAGTGGTGTTAGAGATATCATAGAGAGATTGCTGGGTTCCCTGGCAATCTGGGTTTAGCAACTTTGAGTACAACGTGGCATTGGCGACGTTGATGAAAGGCATGAAGCATCCGAAACTCAGTACGTAACCCAGATAAAAGGCCCATTCGGGGGAGATTGTGAGGCTGGAGCACCAGGAATAATGCTCTTCATCGCAGCCGGTCAAAGTGTCATTGGAGAAGTCGTCGTCCATCACGTACTGATTGTAGAACTGCCAGGAGTAGGTGGCCAGGAGATGGCAGATGAAAAGGAGGAGGACTATGGAGTTGAAGATCTTGTCGCGGACGAAGGTGGACAATCGGGTGAAGATGATGAGGAGGTAGAGGACGGTGGCGATGAAGCCAGTGGTCAGGTAGGTGGTGGCCATGCTTGCGACGGCTTCCTGAATTGAACTTGGGTTTGGTGACCTAGTTATGTCTAGCTTTTCTCACCTGTCTGGTCTGAAAATACATCATCATAAGAATAGCTGGCGCCAACGTCTCAATAGAAATTTGCATAAAGTTCTGAACGAATCTTGTCAGCATACAGATGAACATGGCGATCTTGTCGGGATTCGGGTACTCCTCCTTGACGGTGTTGAATTGGTTCTCGAAGATGGCGACTTTGTCGAGTTCCTCGGCGGATTCCTCCTCGAACAGGACTAGAAGGCTGATGAATCCGACCATGGTAAGAAGGATTCCGAGGAAAGCCGGAGCGTTGTTGGAATGGATCGAGAGGATACTGGGCAGCAACACGAAACCAGTCTCGCCCAATGGCAGAAAGATCAGCTGGAGACCGGGCCCCACTACAGTACCCACGGATCGACCGCCAGAGATGGAAGCCATGGCTTTGGATCTATCGGATGGGGTGGAGTGGAGGGAGGCGCAGGTTCTCATAGGGGAAGAGTTTCCCATTCCGAGACCGCCGAGGAGTCGGGAGATCATCATGATATGGGCGACCCAGTTGGAAGGGACGGTGTCTATGAGGAGGTAGACGAGGTTGGAGGCGAGCATTAGGATGAAGCCGCAATGCATCGAGGGAGAGCTCTGGAAAATGGGATTTGGGATTCTGATTGTTGAAATGCTAGATTATTGCCGTTCTTTACCTGGTGGGTCTCGCCACGAAAATGGTTCTGGACAAGGTTTTGGCACTTTTTCTGATGAAAATGGGTGGATTGAATCATTTCCAACCAAATTCCAGCGGTTTCCACCAATTTTCAGTAGAAAAACAAGCATTTTTGGGTATTTTGCCGCTTTTTAACAAAAACAGCTCATTTTCACTAAAAACCGGTGGAAACTGTTGGAATTTGGCTGGAAGTTATTGAATTCACTCAATTTCACCCGTTTTCATCAGAAAAAGTGTCAAAACCTTGTCAAGAAGCTGTATTTCAGCCAGAAACCATTTTCGTGGCGAGACCCACTGAAGCCAATTGGATTCAGAATCAAAAGACCCTGAATCTTTTGACTTCTGGATTCTAGAAGATTCAGAATTCTAGAATCTCCCGGATCTTACCTTCCTCGTCCTGCTATTCCACCATCCCAACACAAAACATCCGATACAATGTCCCAGACTTGACGTCGCCATTATCCACCCAAACTGTGTCTCCGTGGCACTCGTGTCCAACTTTTTCAAGTAGGCAAACATTGTGGTCAGGTAGATGGAGTACTGTGTGTTCTGGATCAGCGAGAAGACGCCCATCAAGTAGACGACTCGCCAATTTGTACGTTCACACGGCATATCTGGAAGCATGATCAATGATAACAGTGATAACAGTGATAGGAGGTGATAAAGAAAAAGAGGAGGGGGTGTGCAGGGGCAAACTGCAAAGCCGTCGTGTCGGAATCATAAAAATTCCCCAAAAGGGGGTCGCCGGGAAACCGCATCGTCTTTTATATATTTGTGTGTTGTGTGATTTTTTTAAGAAGAAAAAAAACAGAAACCAAGTAGGAACCAGTTGGTGTGATGACCAATTCCTTTGTCTCGAGAGAAATGGACGGTCTGTGGGTCCGGACGGTCAAGGATCTGAGACCGACGGCTGAAAGATCAGTTTCAGAGGCCTTCAAGGCTTCAGGACCACAGGGCTTCAGGCTCAAGTACTTCAGGCTTCAGGCTTCAGGCTTCAGGCTTCAAAGCTTGATCCAAGATCCAATCCAACAACGTGACCACGGCCCTCCAAATGAAGAGAAAACCGCATCTTGGTTGAAGTCCTGAAGGCCAGTCCGGGGCTTGATCCACTGGAACCAGACTGGAATCCAAAGATCTGAGCCGGAAAAGGCCTTAATCTGAATTGAACCTGAATCTGAAGCAGGCCTGAAATTTAACTAGACCAGGCCCAAATCAGTATCTACAGTTCGAACGTCCCGAACCAAACTTTCAGGAGTTATCTAATGCTCTATCTAGGTCAAACTGGAACATAAGCCTGAAGTCTGTTTAAGCTTGAAGCTCGAGCCCGGCTTGAAATCTGTCCCAGTCTGGTATCGGCCTGAAGCCTGAAACTTGGACCTTCTGACCCTTAACCGTAACCGGTTCAAGTTCAGAACCTCTCTTTTCTAGAAGGAGGTCCTGACCCGCTAAACTAAGCAAACGGGTGTATGTCCCAGACACCACCATCCACTTTTATATGGTAATGGGTGCTTCGGGGCGGGCGGGATGATCTGTCATTGATCAACTCGCCGTTTACGTCACCTGATGTTTGCCGGTCGCCACCTGGTCTGCAAGGCATTTGCATTTTTCTAAGGAGAGCACTGACAAGCCCGATGATATCACTTGCGAAACCAGTTTTGGAACGAGAATCGGAAAATGATAAATTGACAAGACCCACCATCTGGTTCGGAACATGAGTCAGCGTCATCCAGAAGACGTGAACGTTCATTGTTGAACTTCTGGAGCATCCTGAAATCAAAGTGATAAGTGATAAGCTGATAAGAAGCAAGGAGAACTGCGGAAAGGACGACTGTGCAGTGTCTTTTATCCCGTGCCCTCGTTCTCAAAATAAAAGATAATGCCCTTTTTTATGTTTATTGTTTCTGTTTTTCGTCTCCCACACAATGCACGCCGTTCCCATCATCGTCTTGTGGTGCATTTCGGGATGTTTCGCTGATTTTTGTGAGTCATAGTGTCGGCGCCGCGAGGGAAAACGAAGGAGAAGAGGGAGAAGCTGGGAAAATCGAGAAAGAATGGATTTCAGGGCTGAAATGGGAGAATTTTGGGAAGGCTTGGCCTGTTTGGGGTCTTTATAAAAATCCTGGTTGAGCCTGAACCAGATTGAGTTGGCCAATGTCTGGATTTCCCTATGTTTGAGCTTAATCGGCCTGAATCCGGTGTATTCTAGACTATTTGGGCCACGCCTAGGCTTCAATTGAAGCCCAAACCGGCCTGAAGTCTCTTCGGCCAAAATCAACCGGAATTCAGGTTGATTCGGCCTTTTTCTGCCTAGTTTAGGATCCTGTCAAAAGCCTGAATTGGCCTGTTTTCAAGTTGTACCCATTAAGGCTCTGCTCTATCCCAATTTAGCCTTCAGGCCTTCTTTGGCCTAATCCCGACCCATTTCCTCTCCAATCCCATCCATCTTTTCCAGCGACTTCTTTACCAAATGCCACGTCATCTCCTCTTATCACTACTCCCAACACCTCCATCTCTGATCCTCCGACCACTACTTCTTCTGCAAACCAACTGATCACTACTCGGTAACCAACCTCCAAACTGTTTTTCAAAGAACACAACAAAAACAAGTTCATCTGTTCAGCCCCCGCAAAATACACGCAAAAGTCGGTTTCGAAAAATCAAAAAAGAATCAAAAGACCGCCGCAACGGTTCTCTGAATTTTATTGGCGCAGGAAAAACGGCTGTATTCTGCAAAGATCAGTTGCATATTATTCCGCTGATGTTGTCAAATTTCAGGTCATCAGAACAACCCTCCACGTGGTCATCCAGTAGCCAGACGACGTTGAATTTGATGACTTCAGACGTCACAACAAGTCAGGGAACGTCTCCTTCAATTACAATGACCACTTCTGAACTTCGAACGTCTACTGGCGTGCCAGCGCCGATTCGATGTCCAGATGGGTCTTACAACGAATTCGGGACCTTAGCAAGTGGTCCCAATGGGAATTGCGAGTCAGCGGCGGATTGTATGGGTGTCGGACCGGCGTTGAATATGAGTTTGAGATTGGAGTGAGTGGATTGAGAGCTTTTGGGATTCTGAATCCTATAGGCATATTTTCAGCGTCTCCTGCGTCTTCAACACTGATGAATCAGCTTCTCGATGTTGTTACAGTAAGCTACCCCTTTCCCAGAATCCAGAATCCCCTCATTCCAGACGACACCTCCACCCTCTGCCGTTTCGGTGTCTCCGTGCTCCCTTCAGAATCCTGTGAATCTTCAGACGACTGTAACTTGCGTGTGAACATGACGACTGAGCGGTGGTGTGATGCGAGGACGAAGATGTGTTGTAGACGTGGGAGGGATTCTGAATCTCGTGATTTCCATATCTTTCAGATGAGCACCAGGAGCATCAAATGTTATGTCCCGATGGTGTCACTGCAGTGATGAACGAGGAACTCTGCACTCACTTCAATCCGAAGAACATTTCAAGTGGAAAATGTCCGAATGATGGTGGGATCTGCCACTATGGGCATTGCTGTCCACCAAGTAAGTTTCCAATGGAAGTGCGCTCTACCGAACACTATTCCAGAATCCAAACCGGCTGGGACTCCCTACAAGACCACTTACAAATGCACAAATAGTTCAGTAATGGAAGAAGGTCATATAAACGGATACTGTGACCCAAGAACCGGAAGAGTTTGGATCATGAGTGAGCTGAACTTTCATGGACAAAAAAATAGGGCTATGATGTCGTTTTGTCTGTCTTCAAGGTAACTGGCCCTCGGGAACCATCCCAAAAGAATCCCAAATTCTTCAGAGACTGCGGCCAGTCCAGCGGTAGAGACTATGTTTGCGTGCGGACTGCTCATAAAGTCTCAAATTGCTACAGGAATCCAGAGGTTGGCTGGAAAGTTCGCTCTACTGATAACTTGATTTTATAGGAATTCATTATCGATCCAGAACACAAAAACTTGAACCTTATCTCAATCTCCAGCTACATCGCTTTGGGAACTGCGATTCTTTCCCTGCTATTCTCGGTTTTGTACAAGACAGTGATTATCGATCGGAAGTTCCCTGGCGAGACTTCGGAGAATCAGGAACTCATTTCACAAAGTGATAGCTAATCAATAAATCAATATTTATACACGAAACACTCTCCCCGCAACTCGAAACGGCAAAATCATCACTACCAACTGATAGTTTCTCAGGTTGCCCATTGGAAATCGTTGAGTGTGAAGGATATGTCCATTGATCCTGAAATTAGGTCATGCGCCTTTAAGCTACAGTAATCCTGATACCATGGCCGGTCTACAGGCTCATTTTTCAGTGGAACATTGAACTTTTGAAGGATTTCATAATAGTCGAGCTCTTCGCAAGAGCCGATGGAAAATTCAGAGTTAATGGTGTTTCTGGCAAGGGTGGCCTGAAAACAGAAAGTATTTTGACTTTTTGCAAGTTCGCTCCACCGAACACTCACCTGTATTGCCGACCAAGCCAAGTGTGGCGACAGCTTTATAGCAAAAGTGGAAAATCGTTCAATATGAAAAAAATTGACCACTGGAATCGAATTCGGCAGTAAAACACTGACTTTTTTCAAGTTTCGCCATTGTTTTTTCTCAAAAACTTGACATTTGTCGTCTAGAAAGTTTTCTCCCAGAAACAGTTCCTTTAGAACTTTCGAGTCGAATCTTCTCATTAAACTCGTAAATTCCTCGTTTCTCATCGCGAAATCACAATGGAAAAGGGCAGTTTTCAGTTTTAGATCAGCAAATCTCATCTGTTCCGTGAGAGATTTCATAAAGTTACGTTTTCGTTCTCTTGAAATAAAACACATTGAACATTTCAAATGGAACTTTTCGATTCTCAAATTCCGAATCAAAACCAAAAAATCAATAATCGCCAGGTCAATCCCTTGGTTATTGTTGCAATTGACCACCTCAGTTCTTCGGCAGAAATCTTCACTTTGGGTCTGAATCCTAACGATATTACAGCCTATTACGTCGCGGTAGGACACTGAAAAGTTGCGAAATCGGATTTGAATCGATTGTTCGTCGATTTGAACTGATAGGTAGTTTAGGTGGGTGGGGGTGGCGTCAACTAGGGCCTGGTCGCTTTTGGAGCATTTTCGAAGTCGGCATCTGGAAAAAATATGAATTCTTTTGGAAAAGTTCAGTGGAGCGCTCTTGCAGACCAATTTTCAGTTTTTTTCTGAAAACTTTCAGTCTGCAAGTGCGCTCTATTGCTCACCTTGATAAATAATCCAACTTCGAAACAACAATTTGTTGAATTGGAATAGGAAGTTTTTGCCAATCAGACATATTAATACGAATTCCTATCATCCCCCGATTAAATACCCACTAATTCCCTGTCATTACTCATTATAAGTCCCTTTTCTTCCTATCACTGATAGCGAACATGATAAACTGATAGCAACAAGTGAATCATCATGGGAAAATCGAAAAAATCTTGTCAGAACATACATAAATACATATTTATATTTATGATATTTACATACACAAACTCAGTTTTCGTTTCTGTTCAAACATTGACCAAATACACAAGTACAACACTTTTTATCATATCACTTTTTCGATTTCTTGTGCGATTTCACCAATGTTTTAACATCCCGCCTATGCAGAATCGAATCTTTCGTTAGGGCTTCAATAGCAGCAGTTGCAACGGCTTCTTGGCGGCGTTGCTGTAGGGCTTCACGGTATTGCACTGGAAATTGTTATGAAGAAAAATCAATAATCGACTTACTCGAGTGAATAATCAATAGCCCACCCCAGGCAATCGACCAAAACCATCCAACGAATAGGAAGGTTATAGTGAAAAATTGCGAAATTCCCACTAGTAAATTGACGACCAAAGTTATCAATTTTCGGCCTTCTTTCATGTTTATTCGAGGTTGACCCATGCATAAAGCCGAGAAACCGGATATTATTGTGCCTAAATAATCAGGGCAAAATCGAAATTTTTATATTATTGAGGTCCCGCGGCGAGTCACCCGGTGGGTCTCACCACGAAAATGGGCTAAGCGGCTTCTGGACAAGGTTTTGACACTTTTTCTGATGAAAATGGGTAATATGACATTATTTCAATCATTTCCAGCCGAATTCCAGCAGATTCCGCCGATTTTTAGTGAAAATGAGGTGTTTTCGGTAAAAAGCGGCAAAATACCCAAAAATGCATGTTTTTTTCACTGAAAATTGGTGTAAACTGCTGGAATTTGGTTGGGAATGATTGAATTCACTCATTTTTATCAGAAAAAGTGTCAAAACCTTGTCCAAAAGCAGTATTACAGCCAGAAATCGATTCCGTGGCGAGACCCGCCAGGTCTATATGTGTCTTTTTTACCCACCAGATCCTGGTATAAAAATATTGAACAACAAACAAGTAATTGCCACTGGAACTGGCAAAAATGGAATCGCCTCGTGCATAGTTGTGATATCATTTGTTGGAAGGTTCACCTAAACTTTTGACCATCTCGCAAGTGCGCCCCATTGAACTGCCTACTTTATCACCGGATTTCGGCTCTTTTTGAGTGTGAGCTTCTTCTTGAGCTGCTATCACTATTCCAGTGATATTGAAAGCGTTCGATTGAACATTTACTTGAAGGATTCCCTCACTTCGACCATATTCGATTATTCGAGGGATGGTTTTTTGGACCAACTTCCAGCCGCGGATTTTTTCGGCTAAAATGGAAAATTTCGAACATTTTGGTGTTTTCTACCAGTTCTAAGCTAAATTAACCCAGAAAACCCATGAAAAATTTAGAAAATTGTAAAAAAATCGAACATTTTGAAATTTCAAAAAAAAAAAGTTTTTTTTTCAAAATTTTTTTGCCATATTTTTTTCATTTTCCCAGTTGTTTGTGGCCTAAATAAACCAGAAAAACACCAAAATCCCCAGAAATATCATATTTTTGAAATTTGAAAAATCTCACATGTTTGCAAAATATTTGCAATTCCATCTGCTGCATTTTGTATCATTCTTGTAGAATTCCGCAGTAGACAGGAATATGAAAAAAAGTAACGAAAAAGTATAGATATGAAAGTGGTCAGGTAGTAAAGAGAGCAGCGGCTGAAGCGGAAAAACCTTCAGAAGGGGGCAGGTTTCCGGTGGGCTCTAGGAGCAATTATGTGCTCCGTGAGGGGTCTGTCATGTCGAATGAGACACGATGGAATTTTTAATTTATTTGTTTCTAAACCGAAAAGTACATGGAAGCAAAGCTCTTGTTTCACAAAAGAAAAGTGACACGTTTATGAGTCGAGTTTTCCGACAAACTCTTCGATGATCTCGGGCAACTGGGGCGACCTGCAGATGAACTTGTGACCGAATCCGTGCTCCGATCCGAATTCCTGATATTTGATATCACGGTCCGCTTGTTTTGCGGCTTCGTACAACGCTCGGCCCAGTTTGACAGGCAGAATCGCGTCGTCCTCGGCGTGGAGGATGATGATCGGGCAAGAGACACTGGAGAAGCTTATTATTGATCGAAAATGGTTCAAATTTGATGAAAATTGAAAAAAAATCCTGATCAAACGGTTTTTTAGACGTTTTTGAAAATTTTCAAAAAAAAAATTTCAAAAAAAAATTTTTTTTTGTGAATTTTTTTTCAAAATTACGAAATTTCTCACGAAAATTCAAAGTTTTAGAAAAAATACGTTGAAAATCATGATTTGAATTGTTTTTTTACTGAAATTCATCAACTTACGCTCGAATTCTTTTATCCGACTGCATAGTGAGCCCGACACTATTCAGCGGTTTGATGATAATCTTCTCGACCATAAAATCATTCATCCATCCGAAAATCTTGAAAATCGGATGATTCGTGACCGCATCTTTCAGATTATTAAACGGCGATTCCAGTACTAATCCACTCGGAGCAATGCTTTCGTTGCTCAGGTCCTGGACAAGTTTGCACGACACTCCAGTGCCCATCGAATGGCCCCAGACGATCACATTGGTGGTGCCGCATTTCTGTCGTACCCACTCGTAAACTGTCCTTGCATCATCTACGATTCCCTTTTCCGTTGGGGTTCCTTCTGAATCCCCGTAGCCACGATAGTCGAAGCAGATGACGTGGTAGTTGCGTTCGGAGAGCAGGTTGTACATTTCGACGCGGTGGTAGAAGGTGCGATCGAACGAGTTGCCGTGGGCGTAGAAGATTATTCTGGAAACTAGGCTCATCCTTTTTTTTTATCTATCTCAAACTCACTTGTACTCCGAATCCTTCATCATCTCCTCAAAATCGACTTCTTCGGGATGCCTGCCCTCCGTCCTCCATTTCAAGCTCAACTTGTGCGGCAAAACGTGCCAAACACCCAGTTTTCCGCCTTTTCCCTCTAGATGAAACGATCTTCCGATGGAATTTACGTTATTCGACGCCAGATCATTGTAATCTGTGTTCGGAAGACGACCTAGACGATGAGATGATGATAATGAGATAAGAGAGAGAAGAAAACTAACGGAAGTTGAGGAAGAAGATGAATTGGGTGTATTGCGGCAAGAAGAAGACGAGAATCGGCAGGAAGATGACGATGGAGATGATAAGGAGGGTGATTAGATAGAGAAGCCAAGGGATAAGTGCGCTGAAATCAGTTTTCTCTTTTTTCTCGTTTTTTTTTTGAATGGTTTCAATTTTTTTTCAAAATTTCTTCCAGAATTCTCAAACAAACTCACATAAAGTAGCCTAACATGTTTCAATCGATTTCTGTCATCCGAGTAGTCGAGTCACCTGAATGAATACAAATTACGCTGAGATCGTCGAAACGAAGAGGGTGAAAAGCGCTGAAAAGTGAAAAGAACTGGAAATTTCGGAGGCAAACGAAATTAGCAAGCGGCGCGAGAGACCAGAGGCACCAGACACCCTTACTTATCGATTTTTTTTGTTTGTACTTGATGACCGGCCGCCGACCAGCCTGCCTGTTCAGCGCTTTATCGTGAAAAAAATTTCGGAAATTGAAAAATGTTTTTTTTTTGGGGGTACGGTAGCTACCTCCGCAAACACCGCGTTGGCAAAAGCGCAGAACTTTTACAACCGTAGGATTTTCGAAATTATTCAAATCCATTGTTTTCCTAACTTTTCCTCTTTTCTCCAACATTTTATTGATTTTCTTCTAATTTCTCTTGCAAAAAGTTGCCTTTTACGTCTAGTCTTAAATTCCGCCTTAAATTCTCCAACTTCAGCCGAAAATGACGACGTTGCGGCCATTCGACGTCATGGATCTCTTCAAGTTCAATAATGTCAACTTGGACATGAACACAGAGACCGTAAGCTAAATTTTTCACTTAAATTTTAAATATTTTGGTTTTAGTATGGTTTCCAATTCTACCTGCACTACATGGTCAACTGGCCCGAGTACTACCAGGTCGCCGAGCACCCGAATGGGGAAATCATGGGATACAGTGAGTTTTTCAGTGAATTTTTGCAAAAAATCAATAGATTTGCGGATTCTGAAACTCTGAAGCTTAATAAACATAAATTCTCTTCCAGTCATGGGAAAAATCGAGGGCCGCAACGAGGAATGGCACGGCCACGTCACCGCTGTCTCAGTGGCCATGGAATATCGTCGTCTGGGCCTTGCCGCCTACATGATGAACTTCTTGGAGAAAACTTCTGAAGCGTGAGTGCTGAATCTCCCCTTTTCTATATGAATCTCCGGTTTTCCAGTCGCCAAGCCTACTTCGTCGACCTATTCGTCCGTTGCTCGAACCAAGTCGCCATCGACCTCTACAAAAAGCTCGGCTACGTGATCTATCGACAAATCCTCGACTACTACACAGGAGATCGCGACGAAGACGCGTACGACATGCGGAAGTCGCTGTCGCGGGACCCGGAAAAAAAAGCGATGGTCCCTTTAGCCCATCCGATCCACAGTCGGGATTTGGACTGATCCTCCGAACTTTAGTGATATTTATTTTGGTCTATCTACTTTTCTTTGTCCTTTTTCTATTCGTGTTATAGTCGAGATCTTTTTTCATTCATGTCTTCATAAATCAGCGCAGATGATAGAAACAATGTCTTCGACGTTATCAGTTCCAGCGTCGACGATGAAAACGTTGGGCTCCGATGGTCCGGGGAGCTCGAGGGTTGCCAGTTGACTGTCGAGAAGGCCAGCTGGCATGAAGTGTCCAGGACGACTGAAGACCCGTTTTTCGAGGATTTCTCTGAAAATATATCAATTTGAAATCAAATTCCACAATAAGCTCACTTTTTGATATCTAGCAGAAAGAATTTCGCATTTATCCCCTCACTGAGCACCTCTCGATACGACTTTTTCAGTGAAGAGCATGCAATAACATGACGTGGATTTGCTTTTGCGAATGAATTGATGATTCGGAGCCATGGAAATCGATCGGAATCGGTCAACGGGATTCCCGAGCGCATTTTGTCAATGTTTTCGGGTGGATGGAACGAATCGCCGTCTTTGAATTGCCACTGGAGCTTTTTTGCGAGCTCCGCGCTAATTGTGCTCTTTCCACAGCCACTGACACCCATTATGAAGACGATCTGGAAGATTTTGAAGTAAAATTGATTTAGTTTTATCATATCAGCTTACATCAATACTTGACATCTTTAGTCGGATCGATTGACTCAAAGGGCGGGAGGTAGAACCAACGGGCGACTGATGCGTAGAATGGGACTGGAATTGGTTCGATGATCAGAAGAATTGATCGGAAAACACTTTTTACCTGCTGATAAGGATCGAATCAGTTGTCGAGTGACGGGTCTTGTGGCATAGTAGCCGACGGGGCGAGTCGCGAAGATGATGTAGCAGCCGATGCCGAACAAACTGGAAAATTGGGACAGAATTAGTGTTTTTTAGCCGAAAATTGCTTTAAATTGGAAGAAATCACAAAAACAGAAAGTTTTTTCACGAGAAACGGCTCACCTGGCTGTGCCGATGATTTTGCACGAGACACAGTCTTGCTCTGCTGCGGGTTGGGCGGTTTTGGACGCCAGCTGCAAAGAATTTGATAATTTAAAAAGTTTTGGTAATTTTCAAGTACAAAAATTACGAGAAACGGAGAAATTTGAGCTGAAAATGAGAAAAATTGGGTGAAAACTTTTTATTTCATCATTCTAGCTACCGTACTCCTATTCAAAGGCGCATGGGGTTTCTCCTTGAAATTTGCAGGCCTAAAATTAGCAATTCACACGTTTGCAAGCCCTGGCTGGAGCACATTTTAGGAGCATGTTCTATTTTTAGATTGTGGCAATACACATATCTTATCGCCTCGGACTGAAGAGCGGTGTCAAATGACAAGCGGCGCGCCGTCTTATCTCGTTTTTTCGATCAAGCGGAAAGGTCAGCAAGTGCGCTCCACCGAACCAAAAATATTTCTCGCGGATAAATGAAAAGTGATTATTTATTTGTTTTTTATTCGCTTTTCAACCATTTTTAAAGTTTCTTTGAAACAAATTAGCTTGATATTTTCTCTTTTTAGTTTATTTTTCTCAATTCCCGCCATAAAAGTGCATATTTCCATCCCATTTTCCTGTAACCCCAGCCAACTTCCGGTGAGATTTCCCATTTCCTTTTCCCAAAAAATTGAGTATTCTCCCAAATACCTCCGCTTTTCTCTAATAATATAGAGATTTAGACGACGAGCGAGGGGCTCTTTTGTGTGTCGCAGCTCGTCTAATCCTCACGTGTTTTTCTCTCGGGACGGATAAAAATATTGTTTTTCACAAGGGACGGCCGACAATTTTTTTTCACTTTTTCACACCTCTGTCGGTTGAAGCGATGCTAAAGTGAGGGTGGAACAGCGAAAAAAGAGTGAAAAAAATTTTTGAAAAAAAAAACATTTTTTTCCGAAGGATCCAAAGTCCGCTCATCCTTATCAGCTTATCAGCGGCGCATTCCTGCGCTATTTGCTCCGTGGAAAAGAAGTAATTATCTCTAATGACACCGAGTGACCTCGGGACCCGTATAGCGCGAAACCGTGCCGTCCGTACATGGTTGAGAGGAGAAAGGTTGTTTGCCGTCGCTTACCTACCAATACAGCCCTCCCGTGTGTGTCCTTCGCTTCCTCACTCACCTCTCGCTCACACCGTTCATTCATTCGGCCCGATCTCTACCGTCTCTCCAACGCCCACACTCTTCCCAAACTTCTGCGCTTCTCCTCTCTGAGCGTGTGAGCGGTGTGCGCGCCGCCGTACAGTAACATGGCCGGCCGGTCGACCGGAGGTGGGCCGATGTGTGTGTGTGTGTTTGTAGGTTGACGACGACCGACAGCCACGCCAGCACCAAACCGCTTTTTATTGATTTTTTCTGCACGGTTTTTTGGGGGATTTTTGAAATTATTTGAAGAGGAATTTGTTGCGCTGATTTTTCGCAAATTTTTCGCCAATTTTTAGTGTAAGATTGACAGGAAAATGTGGGATTTCCGATGATGTTATTAAAATGACGTCATGCGTTCACATTTTACAATACATTCGATTCTTGAATTTTGTGATTTCTGAATGGAAAGTTAGCTAATAATCATGCAATTTGACCTGATGTTATAGTATTTTCGCAAATTTTCAAAAAAAAAAGTAGATTTTTTTTATTAAAAAAATTTTTTTTTCTAAATTCTGAAAGCCAAAATTTCAAAAAGTGAGCTCATTTTTCCCATTTCATCAAAATTTAAATTTTTGATAAAAAAGTTTTCAAAAAATTTTTTTGCATTTTTTTCAATTTCGAAAATCCAAAATTTCACCAATTTTATTTCATTTTTTTGAATTTTTCAATAATTGCAAACCTAAAAATCCCAAAATTCCTCCCTCCCTCTTTTTTTTGGAAAACACCCTCGGTAACTCTCTGTAACAGTTGAGCAACGTTTACGCAACTGTTCATAAAGTGCATCAAAATAGTTGCATAAAACGTATCTCAACAGTTGCATAGGAATGCAACTGTTGTACAACTGTTCCAGAACTGCTGCATAGATGTTTCTCAACAGTTGCAGAGACTCTTCAATTGTTGCTTAACAGTTGCAAAAGCCCTTTAGATGTTGCTAAATAGTTGCAGAAACCTTTAAACGTTTCTCAACTGTTACAGAGATTTACCGAGAAGGGTTTTTGCAACTGTTAAGCAACAGTTGAAGAGTCTCTGCAACTGTTGAGATACGTTTTATGCAACTATTTTGATGCACTTTATGAACAGTTGCGTAAACGTTGCTCAACTGTTACCGAGAGTTACCGAGCCCTCATAACCCGCAAAAACAAAAAAAAACAAATAAACCTGTCCTCTACCTCTCCCTCTTCCCATTGTTTTCCCCCATTTCAAAACTCCTGGTGTCATTTGCATGTTTAGTCAGTCATTGACTACCATATTTCGGCCACTGCCACTTCCATTCCATCCATCGCATTCTCGCTGACAATGTAACACAATTTGACGAAAAATGGCCAAGAATGCTGCTGCGGAAGGAGGGAGCGAAGAGAAAAAAAGAGAGAAAGTGCTGCGCGGCAGCACTTCAACAAGTCTTTTTCACCCCTTATCATCATCGGCCCATTTATCCTTATTCTTATTCTGGGAGGAGGAGGAGGCGGCAAAGAAGAAGAAGAAGAAGTCAGTGACACCCCGAGCTCTTTCTGGAGGATGGCTCGCGGCGTCGGCTCGTTCTGCCTCGTTTCCCTTATCATTCCCGTCCGGCCGCTCCTCTCCTTCTTAATCGATAACGATGATTCACCCCTCCTCCATTTCTGTCTATTTTTGGTTGTTCACTATCGTTCTCGATTCATGTGGCAGTTCTCGTTTTCCGGCGGGATTTTCCAATTTTTGGTGAAATAAGCTCGATTCATCTTGACATTAGGCTCAACTACAAATTTTCGAGTTTCTTTTCGTAAAAGTCAAATCTGAGCTCCAAACTCATGTTTCCGGCCGATTTTTTTCGAAATTGAAAAATTTTGGTAATCAGCTCGAAGTTAGGCTCAAGTTTCAAAGTTTTGACTTTTTGTCTGAAATTTTTCTCAGATTTTCACTTTCTGGAGCCGGACCGCCCGGGTTTTCGAAATTTGACCAAAAATCCGATTTCGCCACGAAATCTAGGTTCTCTTGCAAAACTTAGCGCTCAAAGTTCAAATTTTCAAAAAGTTTGCATCAGAAAACCCGGAACTCAAAACTTTTGAAAATTTTCGCCTATCAGGCTCAATTCGGGCTGATCAGATCAGATTTTCCCAAAATTTTCGATCCTAGGGCCTAAAATTAGGTACCAAAGTTCAAATAGCAACTTTCCCGGAAATCCGTCAGTCTGGTTTTTGGCCTGGAATCGGTCTGAAACAGCCAAAACGCTCATATTTCCAAAAATGTGACTTTTTGATGCTCATCAGGCTCGAAATGATCGCTGACTTTCAAATTGCTGGTTTCTCTAATTTTTGTAGTCTTTTGGACTTGGCACCGTGCCAGATTCTTTTTCTGGTCTGATAGGTCTCATGAATGATTCTCGGGATTCAGAATTTCCGAAATCCCCTCCCCTCGCCAATCCACTCCATTATTCCCCATCGCTCGCCCTTTTTCTGAAGGCTCTCCCCGATGGGGCCACCAGATTTGTGCTGAATTCGGAATTATCTTTGGTTGTCTCGGTGTTGCGTGCTGGTGACTAGATACACACTCTGCCCCTCGATTTTCCACATTTCTTTCCCGTTTTTCGGCTCCCGGTTTCCTTATGGACTTCTCCTCTTTCTCTGCTCCCTCCGCGCTCTCTCGCCCTCTCCCGGCTCTCACATATAGAAAGTAGGAAGGAAGGAAGCAGAAAAAGAAGAAGAAGAAGACGAAAAAAGGAGAAAGATTGAAGCAGATTTTCATTGCAGACACGAGTAGATTAACCGTGTGCCCCCGCCCGCCGTCGGTTTCTGGGAGTGTGTGCGCTAAAGGGCTCTTCTCCCCTGGACTCCTCCACCACCAACAATGCCAGCCTTCTTCTGCCTTCCGATGGCGTGTCAGCGTCAGATCGACGTGTTGGACAGGAGTCAGATGAACTTGCAAGCCGTTCCGTCCGATATTTATAGGTGAGTCTGGGGAATTTGAAAATCCCGGGGAAAATATGGTGGAATTTGGTGATTTTTGCCGATTTTTTGAAAATTCCGGCGATTCCAGTGTTCGATAGAGCTCATTTGCGAAAATTTGCACTCGGATTTCGAAAATCAGGAAATTCCCCCGAAATCGGTCCAATTTGACCAAAATGAGGCCTGGAATAGATCGATCAGGCCTAAAATCATTCTGTCAAGCCCAAAGTAGGCCCATCAGACTTAGAATGGGTCTAATCGGCCTACAATGTGCCTGTCTGGCCCGAAATCGAGTACATTAAGCCAGAAATCAACCTTTCACACCTGGAATCGGCCTAAATCCAGTCTATCTACCTCAAGATCACGCAGAAATCATTCCATTCCATTCCAGATTTCGAAAGCTAGAAGACCTGAATCTAGCCACCAACGGCATCAAAGAGCTGCCGAAACAGCTCTTCTCGCACTTGCGAAACCTTCGGATACTCGACGTCTCTGACAACGAGCTGACAGTTTTGCCGCCGGAAATCGGTCAGCTGACACTGTTGCTGGACCTTGACCTGAACCGCAACTTGATAACTGACATACCGGAGACGATCAAGAACTGCAAGCAGTTGACGAGGCTGATTCTCAATGGTAATCCGTTTACAAGGTGAGGAGAAGGATTCTGAAGGTTTCTGTATTCCAATTCTTCTTTCAGATTACCCGACAGCATCTGCGAGTGCACCTCGATCACAGTCCTCTCACTCAACGACACCACCCTCACCATCCTGCCAGCCAACATTGGCGCGCTGACAAACCTCCGAGTTCTGGAGGCCCGTGAGAACCATCTCAGGACGATTCCTTCGTCGATTTGCGAGCTGAGACTGCTGGAAGAGCTGGATCTGGGTCAGAACGACATTGAGGACCTGCCCGACAGGTTCGGACAGCTGACGAATCTTCGTGACTTTTTCATCGACATGAATGGGCTGTCGAAGCTGCCGAATAGTATTTCGGATTGCCGGAATCTGGATCAGCTGGGTAGGATTCAGAAGGATTCCGATTCTAAACGTTTTCAAGCTTTCAGACGTGTCCGAAAATCAGATCATCGAACTGCCCTCCAACATTGGCAACATGACCAACCTCACGGACCTGAACATCTCGCAGAACGCCATTCACGAGCTACCATACTCCATCGGCAACTTGAAACGACTTCAGATGCTCAAGGCGGACAGAAACACGCTGACCAGTGTGGTGCCGGAAATCGGAAATTGTGTAGCACTTCAGGAGCTGTATCTGACGAACAATTTGATATCGGAGCTGCCGGATAGCATTGGCGATTTGAGGAATCTGCAGGCGTTGAATGTCGATTGTAATCAGTTGACGGAGGTGCCAGAGACGGTGAGAGTTTTGGGAATTTGCAATGAAAGTTCGCTAGAGCGTGGTTGCACTATAACTGCAAATGTGCTCTACTGGACTGGTGCTCCAAATGTGCTCTGGTGAAGTTTTCAGCAGAGCGCACCCGGAGACGAAATGCAAAGGTGCTCTTTCGCACTTTCAGGTGCATTTTCAAACAACCTCTCAATTTTCCAGATCGGTAACTGCAAATCGCTCTCCATCCTCTCAATCCGCCAAAACAGCATCACCGAACTCCCCATGACCATTGGGAAATGCGAGAACCTGACGAACCTCGATGCGGCGTGCAACAAGCTCACCTACCTGCCCTACACCATTCGCGTCCTCTATAACATCAAATCGGTCTGGCTCAGCGAGAATCAAACCCAGGCGATCCCCAAGTTCTCCGAAAAACGCGACGAGCGGACCAACATTAAAGTGGTCACTTGTTACCTTCTCCCTCAATACGATGCCATTGAGTCTAGTCACCATGATCATGATCGGGGACAGATCAACCGGTCGTTCGTCGGTGGGCCGAAAGTCCATTTCCACGACCAGCAAGAGGATAGCACTTTCGATGAGTCCCCGGAAGCCCAACTCGGCAACTTTGAACGCCACAACACACCTCACCCGAAGACGCCGAAGCACAAGAAGGGATCGATCGACGGGCACATGGTTCCGCACGAAGCAGATCAACCCCGCCAACTCGCCCTGGCTCCCAATCATCATCGCGTCTCCACCTCGTCCTTCGGAACGGCAATGGGCGGTGCGGAGTCAAGCAATTCGATAAACCGGGATCTGAATGAAATAAGGTTCATTGATGCGGCTTCGTGAGTGTCTTGTGTTTTTTGGTTTTTTCCTTTGTTAGTAGCTTTTAGTGCTAGTCGAATGGCTCATTTTCCTGATGTTGTGACCCCTTGATTTTGACCTACTGAATCTTTACCCTGTAACCATTCAACCTTTCCAGGGTCCCTCCACCCATCCCAGTTCAAAACGGCGTCCGGGAAGCCGCTTCACCAGAACGAGAAGACCTCGGCACCTCAATGTCCTCCCTCTCCAACCTTGGCTCCGGCTCCGGCTCCGGCAACGTGCACACCATTCGAATCCAAAAAGATCCCGCCGGAAAGCTCGGCCTCTCGTTCGCCGGTGGCACCTCCAACAACCCGGCACCCAATGCACACGGAGACTCTGGCCTGTTCGTCACAAAGATCACCCCGGGCAGTGCGGCGGAACGATGCGGACTTCGGGAAGGTGATAAGCTGATACGAGCCAACGACGTGAACATGGTCAATGCGTCGCAGGACGATGCGATGAAGGCGATCAAGAAGTACGATCCGGTCGAGTTGGTCGTGTTGCGGAGGACGCCGTCGCCGGTCTCGAGATCATCTGTGAGTCGGCCATGTGAGTGATGGCGAGATGGGCTTGAAATTCTGAGGAGCCGTGGGCTTTGGGCCGGGTAGTTTAGATATCAAACTTTAGGCTTGTAGGCTCTGAAATTCTAGATTGCAGGCTTTTGGCCTGAGAGTCTAGGTAACCTAGGAATCATGCTTCTAGGCCCGCATCCCCTGGACTTTGAGACTCGCGGGGCTTGTAAGCTTTTCAGGCCGCAGACTTCAGACTTTAGAGCTTTTAGACTTTCGGGCCGCTGATTTAAAGCTATCGGGCTTCTAAACCTTCAGACATTCGGGCTCACGGCCCTCTAACATCAGGCGTCCCCATGCTTCTAGATCACTAGACATGCTGTTTCCCACGCTCCCAGATCGCCGACTCCATCCCGAAATTCCCCGACATTTGCCCTATTAAAAAGGCCATTTCCCCTCCCGTATTCCCCAATTCTGTTCATTAATCTAGACGTGCTTTCGCACACACCCACCAGCCCCAATCATAAATTCAATTTAGCGAGAAATTCCTCCTCGCCAAAGGGCGTGGGTACTAGGAAACGACGCGCGATAAACAGCGGAAATGGTGGGAGGCTCGTTGAAGGATTGATAGCTCGCTTATCAGTGATAACACATCTTCTTTTCAACATATCATTCCAGGAAATGAGCTCCTCGGGAAGTTCCCACCAGCTCAACCACAACGACGCGGGTTCGCCGGACAGCGCGCTGTTCCTGGCCTCCAACACCACTCCAGTGTACGCCTCCTGAATGATAAGCCTCCTCCAATCTGTGATATCTTCTTATCCTATTATCAACCGATTACCTGTACTATTCCAAATGTGATGTGTTCAAAAAGTTTAGCAATAACCCTCAATCCAAATTTCACTTGCGAGCTTTAACTTTATACCTTTCCCTCCTAACTTATTAATTTTTCAGCTGTGTTTTCCCTCCTTTTCACTTCTCCTTCCCATCTGCTTTCATTGTCCCATCCCTTATCAAAATCCTTATCAGTGATAACAGAAATCTAATCAAAAACAGGCCCAAAAGTTGTGATCCCGTCTTCCCAACCGTCCCCCTTCTTGTTTTGTTCTTTGTTTTCTCTCTCCGTGCTCTTTTTTCGTGAAAGAGCACACGTGTGGCTCTGTATTATCATATTCATTAGGCCCCCTTTTGCACATTTCTTTTGCTTTACCTCCCCACAACTCCTCCTCCTCCAAAACTTCGTAACCAAATGTGTTAATTATGACCCCTCGAAATGTTTCCTAAACTTTTTATGTATTTCTTTGTGGACTTTGACTCTTTGTGGTAAAACATATGTCTTTGGAAATTTTAATTATCAGTCACTTTATCAATTTTTATTTTTTTAAGAATAAATTTTTATTTATTGGGATGGGGTTGAAGTGAGTTTTTGAAATTTTCTTAAAAAATTTTTTTTTTTTGAAAAATTGACCGATTTTCAACTGATTTTCCGAATTTTTCGCTTGGATTTTGGGGTTTTCAAAATCTGATTTTTTTGAAAAATTGACCTAAAAATTTGAATTTTCATGAAAATTCATCTATTTTTTCCACTAAATTTCAGGGACTTCAGCTTCAAAATTTGAATTTTTTAAAACTGAATTTTTTGAAAAAATGGCCTAAAATTTTTGACTTTTGTATGAAAATTGAAGCAAATTTTTGAAAATTTCACCCATTTTTCATAGAAATTAACCTGAATTTCACAATTTTTCACTGAAAATTTGGTTTTTTTCAATCTGAATTTTCAGAAAAACTGGCTAAAATTTTTGAAATCTGACCTAAATTTTTGAACTTTCAACTTCAAATTTTCAAATTT
Organism: Caenorhabditis becei; assembly: GCA_900536315.3. Taxonomy (NCBI): domain Eukaryota; kingdom Metazoa; phylum Nematoda; class Chromadorea; order Rhabditida; family Rhabditidae; genus Caenorhabditis; species Caenorhabditis becei. Next base: position 246,009 of record LR539437.1, on the reverse strand, counting down.
TCGATCTGAACTTCTCTAATTTTCTCTTTTTCCTGTAAAAAAATCCACCTAAATTCTCAATTTTTTGGCCTAAAAATTTCAAATTTCCCATCAGAAGTTTGTCTTTTTTCCCACATTTTCCCAAATTCCCACCATTTTTTTCCAACCTTTCACTGTAATTTTCATCGATTTTCTCAAATTTTTAAAATTTTCGAAAATAATGTACATATTTTGTTTTCCCATCTCTCGAAAACCAAAAGAATCTTTGCTACCTCGAAATTCGTACGTCATAATTATCTCTAGACCCAAAAATAATACTCGGTGACTTGATACACACCTAGCAATTAGTCACCATGGCTCTTCTCGGGGAGCTCTGGGCTCTTCGGAGCATCCAATTAGCCACTCTATTCACCATTTCTCTTCCCATTCTTCCATATCAACAGCCCACTGATAAGCCTCCGATGTATAGTGATTAGAATCCGGGGGCTCCGCCCACTTTCTCTCTCCTTCTTCTTCTTCTTCTTCTTCTTCCTATTGAGGAGGCAAGATATCAATATATAAAACTGACTGGAGTGTCTCGGCGCAAAAACGACGAGGGATTAGCTCTCGGAGCTCTCCGAAGAGCTGCCCGGAGGTGTGAGAGAGTCGCGGCGAGACACTTGCTCACCTGGGCAACACGACTTCTCTCCGGCGTCTCTCGGACTGCTTTATCAGTCCCTGCCTCCTGAAAAGTGAGAGAGAGAGAGAGAGTGCAGTCGTCATCATCCCCCTAGTGTCACACATATTCATAATCGATTCTTCCTCCCTTTCCGAGAGCTCCGACCGAGATTTTTCTCACGTTATGGTGGGCTCCTCTTCGAGAAGCTTCTCTCATTCAAACGTCTTCAGACTTTAGTGACTAGTGAATCATTGGCGGATGATTAGGGGGTGTTAAGGGGCGCATTTTGAGAGTAGAAAACAAAAATTGTGTGATGTCAGCGGGGATCAGTGACACTGATGTTGTTGGGTATGATAGAGCGCACTTCCTCTCTAAGCTTTTTTGCCGTAGAGCGCACTTCCCCCTTGTTCTGATTTGATCTCAACAGAGCAGATTTTCATTTCTAGACCACAAAACTCATTTCTTCGTAGAGCGCGCTTCCCATTCCCAGCCTTGCAATCCTGAACGTCTAACCCAAGTTTGTAGATGTTTCAATCGCGCCCTAGCTCATCTAGTCCAGGTTTACAGTGGAGCGCACTTGCTACTAGACAATGTGACACTAATCTCTCACAGTCTGCAAGTGCGCTCTAACGATAGCTCCATAACTTTCAACTTCTCAATAGAGCGCACTTTCCAAGAGGTCGTTCCCTAATGGTTCAGTACAGCGAACTTGCTATGAACCTCACAGTTCCCTAGAGCGCACTTCCAGCCTCTCTCGGGGAAAAGTTAGCGTTAGAGCGCACTTTTGGTAAGCTTTACTGTAGCCTCTAGCTTCTAGCAAATGCGCTCTACCGCCAATACTTTCAGTGCTCACTAGAGCACACTTCCAACCTGCCTCGCAGAGCTTCAAAGGTTAGCAGTAGAGCGTACTTTCCGTAAGCTTCACTGTATCCTCTAGCTCTCAGCAAATGCGCTCTACCTCGAAAACTTTCAGTGTCCACTAGAGCGTATTTCCAACCTGTCTCAGGGAAGGAGACTTCAAAAGTTAACATCAGAGCGCACTTTCTGTGACTCTAGCTCCTTGCAAATGCGCTCCACTCCCGAATTTCCAAAATTAGCACTAGAGCAAACTTGCAACCCTGTTGACACCTTGAGACCTACCCGTCTGCAAAATTAAATTCCCCCTGACCCCTAGATGTCAACCCCTAGTCCCCCCTGGACTCCAGCTCTTCGATCTACTACAGTCTACTAGTCTCGCCGTGCTAAACTAACATTTCCTAAGATCACAGCCTCTCCTCCTCGTCACTTTTGCCTCCCCCCAACAAACTCTCCCCCCTTCCCAACACGACCAATTCATTATGAATGCACCTCCTCCCCCCCCGCCGTTGAGTTTCTTTCCAAAGAGATTCTTTACTTTTTACCGGGCCCACCATCCTTCCGTCACTTCCAGCCGCCGCCTCGTCCCCGTTCCTTTGATTATTGTTTTTGTGTCGACTCCCCCGGCCGGCTCCTCGACTGCTTATTCTTTTGCCTATTCTCGAGTGAAGCTGTCATTATATTTTCTTGCCCCACACCGCTCCGCCGGTTTTTTTTCTTCTACTCGTCTTCTCATCTTCGTCTTTTCTGAATTCCGAATTACTCGTCGCTTCTTCTTCTTCATCTTCTTCGTATTCTAGAAGATGTGCTACCCGACGGACCTCCAATAGAGCAAAGCAATGGTAAATAAAGTGAGTGTCGAGATCAGCGATTGATAAGAAGTTATCTTTTTCAGTTGATATGCCATCTGCTCAACAACACCAATCTACGCTAAAAAACGGTGGTCGCCGCAACAAAAAAGGTGAGTGGGAGGGCGGGTATTTGAACTGTCAGGAAGTAATTTGAGCTTCTTCTCAATAAGAAGGGGAGCTATTGACACCTCTTGAAGTTAGGGATCAAGACAGGATAGATCAAACCATCAAAGGGAGTCCTAGTTTGGGAAATCACACGGGATTCTGGAGTGTCGCACTGAAATGTCAGGGTTTTCGGGATTTCGGAGCATCGTATGACTACCCTTGGAAAGTTTAAACTGGCGGGATTTCGGAGTGTTGCACTGAAACGCTCCATGTTTAAATTTGCGGGATTTCGGAGCGTCGTAGGCCTATCTTTGGGAAGTGCAAACAGGTGGGATTTCGGAGCATTGTAGGGACATCTATGTCAAGTGAGAAAGAGCGGGATTTCGGAGTGTTGTACTGATCTTAGGGAAGTTTCGAACTGACGGGATTTCGGAGCATTGTAGGGACATCTATGTCAAGTGAGAAAGAGCGGGATTTCGGAGTGTTGTAGGCCAATCTTTGGAAATTTTGAACTGGCGGTATTTCGGAGCATTGTAGGGACTTTTATGTCAAGTTTGAAAGATCGGGATTTCGGAGTGTTGTACTGATCTTTGGGAAGTTTGAATTGACGGGATTCTGACGGGATTCCGGAGCATTGTACCAAACTCTTTCTGTCCCCAATCTATCACATTTCCAACACCCGCAAACTTTCAAAAATCATTCAACATTTCGCCAAAGGTGTAATTTGTTTATCCGAAGGTGTCTGGTGTTTCCCATTTCCCCGCTTCGATAGAGCGCCGTTGCAACTCACTTATCACTAGAGCGCACTTCCCCCCAAAGTGCAAGAGGTCCATTCAATTAGCCCCCCCCCCCTCTTCGAATCATTTCCAGCCGAGTTGTCCTTCACAACTAGTCACTTGTCTCCTCTTCGCCTCTCCCTCTTGCTTGATATATTAAAGTGTGCCTCCTGAAGTCGTCGTGTCAAGCGTCATGTACTTGAATTGGAACTTTCTCCTCTTCTCTTCACAGCCAACTTTTTCACACCTCCCCTCGTTGCCTTCAAGTAGTGAGAAGCGACGACGAGCCGGAGCGTGGAGGGGGGATTCGATTCTTCTGCTTCTTCTATAAAACTTTTTCAAATTGAAAATGAGGCTCCTCCGGGCCCCGAGCGCGCTTCCTTCGTGTTGCTTCCAATTAGAGGAGCGACAAACTTTGTAACCTTTCGCCGCCTTTCCCCAAAAGGGGCCTCCTCCGTCTCATGAATTTCCAAGTGAACACCTACCCCTGGATTTGTCACTTTAGTTAGTTTTTAGTTTTCCCGCAGAGCTAGCCTACATTCTTTCATTTTCCAACTATCACCCACCGTCTGCTTCTCTAGCACTCTCCGCCTCTCTCGGCTATAAATATCACTTTGCCTTCCGGAAGTGGGTATGCGACGGAGCTCTCATTTTGTGCTTCTCGCCCCGTGTTAAAACTCTTCCTCTGAAATAATCGATATTTGCCTTTTCCTATTTCCCTATTTTCCTATTTCCCAAATGCGCCCAGTTGCCACGTCTTCGAGACGGAGTAAGTGTCCGTATAATAACCGCCTTGTTGTTTAGAGGAGCCACCAACCAGAGTGTTGATACAAATTGTAGGGGGGTGAAGAGAAGAAGCAAGCTGAGGAAAGGAAGTTGAGAAGAAGAAGACAAAAGGGCCAGCGGGTCAAACTCCATGAACAGACGAGCCGGCGGACACGCTTCTTCGGCGTTCCTGAATCGACGCGGCGACGCTTCTACTAGTACATACATACATTCAGGGGGCAGTGGGGAGGGATTAGAGTGATAAAGGGGGCGGGGCTTATCAGTTTAACAACTCTTCAGACTTGCGTGGTTTTCAGGACACGGTCGCGAGTCATCTGGGTATCATCACGCCGCTGTCGTCGAGGTTGGAGCCATGGTGCTCCAGAATATGTTCAGGTGAGTTTTTCAAGAATCAGGCTTTGGTTTTGGGCTTTCGAGGCTAGAATTCAGGCTTGTAGGCTTGAAATTGAAAGTCTTATGTTTGAATTCTGAAGCTTCCAGAGCTAGATTTCATGCTTTCGTACCTGAAAATCAAACTTTCAGAGCATAGATTTCAGGCTTGTAAGCTTGAAATTGGAAGTTTTAGTTCTAGGTTTCATGCTGTTGGCCCTGAATTTTAGGCTCTTAAGCTTGGGTTCTGAAGCTTTCAGACCTGAACTTCAAGATTTTTCGCCTGGAACTCGATCTTCCCGAGCCTAGATTTCAGGCTGTACGGCTTCAATTTTTCAAATTCCTTCATGGAATTCAGACTTTCACTCTAACATTCTATGTTTTCTGAACTAACTCCTGGATTTTAGACCTAAAGATCAAGCTTCTGGACCCATCTTTTAAGATTCCAATTGACCCATTTCTTTCAGTGCGCTCTCCTTCCTGCACTATCGGAAGGACGACGATTTCGTGGACCGTCTCTCCTACTTCTACACCTCCTCCTTCCTGATCATGATGGCCGTGCTCGTCAGTTTCAAACAATTCGGCGGCCGGCCCCTTGAATGCTGGGTTCCTGCCCAGTTCACCGCCAGTTGGGAGGCCTACACAGAGATGTACTGCTGGGCTCAGAACACCTACTGGGTGCCCATTGATCAGGATATTCCCGTGGATATCAGTGAACGGGAGTACCGGCAGATATCTTATTATCAGTGGGTGCCGTTCTTCTTGCTCCTTCAAGCGTTTCTGTACTATATACCGTGCTTGATGTGGAGGCTTATGAGTGATAAGTCAGGTGAGGAGTTCCTTATCAGTTTGGGATCAGTTGAGAGTTGTTGCAGGAATCCGTCTCAACGACATCGTCCAAATGGCAACTGAAAAAGAAAACATTGAGCCAGATTATCGGATAAGAACGATTGAGAGTTTGTCACGACACATTGAATCAGCGTTGAGGTTAGTGATAAGAGATTAAAGAGAGAGAGACACACATTTCGAAATTAGGTATCAACACACGGCCACGTCACGCACACAATACACGCTTCATCGGGTGTTCAAGTGCTTCAACATGCGGTACTACGAGAGCTACGTGACCGGAATGTACTTGGTGGGTTGTGGTGTCTGCGTCTCTGACCAACGAGGGTTTCCCGGAATAAAGTCAGAGATCATATGGGGGAGAGAATAGACTCATTGGACCCGAGCTTAAGTGGAGACAAAACTTTTTCAGGCCACCAAAATCATGTACGTCGGGAATATTCTCACCAATTTGGTATTGGTGAACAAGTTTCTGGAAACTGACGAATACTCGATTTACGGATTGGGAGTGCTGCGGGATTTGTTGTTCGGAAGGACGTGGATCGAGTCGGGGAACTTTCCAAGGGTTACGCTGGTGAGTGTTTTGAGCTTGAAGGGTCTGAAGCTTGAAGGCTTGAAGTTGCGGGCCTGGTACAAAAGATCAGAAGCTGCAGTCCAAGAGCCTGAAGCCTAGGATCGGAACCTGTGGTCTTGGGACTTGTAGCCTGTAGTACAAAGCAGCGGGCTTGTGGCTTGAAACCTGACATTTGAAGCTGCGGGCCTGAAGCCTATGGCCTGAAGTCTGGAGCCTGAAAACTTGGAGCTGTGGGCCTAGGGCCTAGGACATAAGATTGGAAGCTGCGGGCCGAGGGCCTGAAGCTTAGGGTCTGAAGCTGCGGTCCTAGAACTTGTAGCCTGAAATCCAAAGCTGCGGGCTCACTGCTTGAAACCTTGAAGCTGCGGGCCTGAGGTCTGAAGCCTGAAGCTTGAAACATTCCACTCCCAACATCCCCATCTCATCCCAATCCCCAATTTCCCCTTTTTCCAGTGCGATTTTGAAGTGCGTGTGCTCGGCAACAACCAACGTCACAGTGTCCAATGCGTCCTTGTCATCAACATCTTCAACGAAAAGATCTTCATCCTCATCTGGCTCTGGTTCACCCTTCTCTTCGTGGCCTCCACCCTGGACATGCTCTACTGGTTCAGCATCTCCATGTTCCACCGAGACCGGTTTCGTTTTGTCCTCCGACACCTGGAACTCACATCGGACCCCGATAAGCCGGAGCTGTTCAGGAAGGAGAAGCGGAAACAAGTGGAGCATTTCCTGAGGACGTATCTGAAAGTCGATGGGGTGCTGGTGCTCCGAATGATTGCACTGCACGCCGGAGTGATGTTCTGCACGGAAATCACCGATGCTCTATGGAAACGATACTTGAGTCAACATCCAGAGAACCTGATCGATGATGACTCATCGCTTATCACTTTCGCCAGGTGGGTTGGTTTTTGATGTCTTCCCTGTCTGAAGGTGATGACATAATTAATCCGAAAGGGAGGGTCTTCTTCTTTAATCCCTTTCTTTTTTAAGTCATGGATTCAGAGCCCAATCGATACGGCGGAAACGGAATGACAGCTCGAATTCCGACGGGCAGAACCATCAGAGACTCGGAAGGATACTGTCGCATCGAAGTACCGGGGGAAGCTTCCGACTCAACCGCACACAGTCCACGAATCGAAGCCTGACGACGGAGAAAGGTGTGCCTGCCGCCAATGCAGCCGCCTCTCCAAACACCCCACCACCAGTAGCTCCAAAGTAAGCTTCTTATCAATCGCCTTATCACTCCCTTATCAGAAGTACTTGCAGTTCCCGATTCGGCAAAGTAAAACCGCGACGGACAGTCGTCACGATCAACTCAACGCAGCAGAACGATGCGAGAACGAGCCCTGATCCGATCCAGGAGATGAGCCGAATGGAGAATGTCCCGTTAGCTGTCTAGATCCTCTCAACACGTATCTCTTTCCAATTCGACGGGTCCTAACCAGTTTCACAAAACCAGAACCCAATGTATTCAGCCTATCACGAGTGTCGCCCCCATGTCTTTGTGTCCCCCCGAATTGAACCAAACTTCTTCTGATCCTTCTGATCCTTCTGATTCTAATCTTCTGTCTTCTATCTTCTGATTCCCTTTTTTGTTTGTAACTTCAAATTTCAAATTTCAAATCCCAATCTTTCCCTAATTACTTCCTTCGTCTAGACCTATCTTCTTTCTTCCATCTTTCCCCCTCCTCTTCCTTGTTCAAAGGTTTGCTCAATCATATGAATTTATTATCATTGGTATCATCATTATCATCATTATTATCACCTATATCACTTATATACACACAACATAATGCTTTGGCTATCTTCTACAGTAATCTCTCCAAGCTCATCCTGCTCCTCCGCTTCTGCAACGACTTTTTTATCGGACTCCGTCTCAACAACATGTTCCGTTTTGGAGCTTGAATTGTGCGCTGTAACAAGGCAAAAAATACAAAGGATTATAGTTGTATAGACGTACACTATAAACAAATGGCGGCCTGGCGGGTTTTCGGCGAATCGCATCGTTGTACTCGGGCACGTCGAGCAGGTTGATCGACGAGAAGCGAGTCTTTTCGGGGTTGGCGAAGGCACGGACCGTGTAGTCAGCGGTCTCAACGCGGAATGATTTGATGCCGTATTCATCGAGAAGTTGGAACATCTGGAAGATTTGAATTGAAAGTCTGAAGCCCGAAGTCTAGAGCCTAAAGCCCATGTTGCGTGACGACTCGCGTCTAGACCCTGGAGCCCGGAGCCATGAATCTTAAGCAGTTGGCCTGAAGCCTAGCGCCTAAAGTATAGGTCCTGACGCCTGAAGTTAATGAATCTTGAGCACTTGGCCTGGGGCCTGGAAGTATAAAAACTTGACGCTTCAAAGCCTGAAGCCTGAAGCCTGAAGCCTGAAGCCTGAAGCCTGAAACCTGAAGCCTGAAGCCCAAACTCAAGAGCCTGAATTCTAGAGCCTGGCGCCTTCAGCAGGGGGCCAGGAACCTTGAGCCTTGGGTTGGATCCTGGAGTCTAGGAGCTGAAAACCAGAAAGACCGGAAAAAGCCTCTAGCCTGAAGCCTGAAGCCTGAAGCCTGAAGCCTGAAGCCTGAAG
>LR539437.1:196760-231670 GCA_900536315.3 Caenorhabditis becei | reverse complement strand
GATTGATCATGGAGAATGATAAAGATTGATAAAGTGATATCACAAGCTCTTCAGAAGCCTTTTCAAATAGAATCCCTGTTTCACATTTGGAATCCTCATGCCCAACTCCTCCAGCTTCTCAATACACCCCACTAGCTTCAGGATCTCATCGCATTGTTCATGGCCTTTTTCCAACACCGAAATCGTCATAATCCCCGAATTCGCCTCTTTGATCCAGTAAAGAAGGCGCTTTTGTGTGTCGTGTAGGTCATGTTCCAGAATCATCAGACAAAGTCGCAGTTTTTCGAGAAGGTACTGGAAAGTTCTGGTGACTTTGTGTTGTGATACAGGTGACTCACCTCCAGATAAAAAGATTGAGCTTCGAAATGTTCCAAGATTCCCGTCAACTTCTCCCGAATCTTGCCAACGTTTCGAATCTGCGCCTTCACCTCATCAACCTTCTTCTGATCCTCTTCTTCTTTCAAATCTTCCTCCCTAGCTTCCTGGATTCGGATCTTGACTTCCATTCTCATTTTCTTGAACTCCAACACTTGTTCGTTAGCTTCCAAGATCTTCCGGGCATCTGAAACTTCTTTGGAATTCAACTGGCTTCCACTGTAACTCACATTTTTTTCTCCGGTTTAGAGATTTGTTCATAAGCTTGTTCATTCGAGTTTCATGAGAAACCAATTCTCTTATCACATCTTCAGAAGTTGGTTCTCGGGTTCGATTATTTAGGTCAGATTGCTAAAAGATGTCATAAATAACTACTCGAAACCTTCAGAATACTCACGATTCTTTTCAAAGTATCCAATTTGTAAACCATCTGCTTCTTCGAAGCATCCTGAACAGCCTCTATCCACTTGAGAACATCTTCGAGGTCTGTTTTTCCTCGCTTCAAGATTTCAGCAAACTTTTTATCAGACTCGGCTATATCCTTATCAGACTCGGCTATTATCAGATCTTCCAGAATCACACGGAGTATATCACAGGTTTTCTGATAAACAGACTGCTCGAATGGAGCTCCGTATGTTGAGATTATCTTCATTCTGAAGGAGAATCTTGGAAAAAGTTACGGTTAGGAAGAGAAAACTAACATGAATGATGTCTTATCAGCAAGCAATTTATATGAAGGAGTGCGGAATAGAACTTTGAAACAAACAACTATTTGTGTCTGCGTATGTCTGAATGTACTGGAGAGGTGAATCAGGTCTAATTCTCTCAATGTCCGTTTCAGAACCATTTTTCTGGACAATCTTCTCAAGATAAGTTCTTTATTCGGAATGATGAAAAATGGTAATCAAACGAAAACATTCAGATCACAACAAAAAATCATTCAATGGCACGCCGACAATGTGGACAAATGTTAAGTCCGCTGTGATCCACGGACTTATCCAGACAGATCTGGTGGCTCTTCTTCAAGCATCCGGAGCACCACCACCAACCACCCTCTTGATCCTTCGCGCTCATGCAACACATGCACTCCCTCTCGATCTTCTCATTGATTGCCTGCTGAGCCTTCGTGGTTTCCTGGTCAATGTAGTCATTGAGTACTGGAAATTCCAGACGCGGCAGCAGTTCCGGTTGTGTGATGAGAGGGTCCGCCTGAAATCAACGACATAACCGAAACTTCGGAGATCATTTTTACCTGGATTCGTCTGATATTCTCCACGATCGCATTTGAGAAATCAGAGAGCTTCTCATTGTAGTCAGTCTTCCAGTACTCGGCCAAATCGTGGACTTTGGGATCCTCTGTCATTTTTGTTAACCTGTAATGTCTCATGGTTACAGTGCAATGGAGCAATCTACTCACTTCAAAACTTTTCTCAAAGCAATGTCGGAGTGTTTTCCTGAGAACAGAGTCTCCTGATCCGTTCGTAACTTGCCCAGAGTCTTTCTCATTTCCAGGGAAGGTCGGAAGTTGAAACTTTCGACAATTTCTTTTCGGAGCTGGTCTTTCAGGAGCCGAATCCTCTGTTGACTCTCCAAATAAAAATATTGGAGCTCGGAGTTTCCAGTAGTCAGTTCATTGATTTGGGACTCCAAGTTCAGCCGTTGACTGAAAGGAATATGAGTTGGTTGTGATCGGGAAATCAGTATTTACCTTTCAATCTGTGCTGTCAGTACTCTATTAGAATCCTCCAATTCTTCCAGAAGTCTCACTTGGTCTGCCTTCTCTTGTTCCATCTTCTCCACCTTCTTCTGGAACTTATCTTCTTCAGTCGCCTTATCCCTGAAACCACCAATCTTTAATCAATCAAACGGTAAAACCCCATACTTTTTCATCTTCTCCAACTGCTTCTCTAACTGCTCCCTCGTCGGTTTCCCCTTCTCCTTCTCCTGAATCTCCTTCAACGTCTTCTCCGCGGATGACTCTTGTTTTTGCAACTTCTCCAGTTTCTGCGTTGCCGACTTCAACTCTGCAGTCCTCTCATTGCACATATTACTCGTCCGTTGAAACTTTTCATGAAGATGGTCAATTTTCAATTGCAGATCTTTCACTTCGCTCTGATGGGTTTCCAGTGGGATGTTTTTCGACACTGTCTGCTTATTTGCCCGAACTTCCTCTTGTAACATCTTGATCATCTGCTTCATCTCGTCCATTTCTTTACGTTGAGCTTCGAAAGGATCCGCGGATACCGTTGGTGTGACTTTTGGAAAATCGGTAACTTTTTCTGTCTCCGCAACACATTCCGAGGATTGTTGCATCTTCTCTTTTCCGTTTCTCATCGTTTCCGTTTCATTTCCTTCGTTTTGTTGTTGTCGGGAAAGAAGATATCGGCGATGCGTCTGAACTGCATCGCATAGGAATGGGGGATCATGCGCGTTATGCACGGGATATGCGCCGCGTACCATGCCGGATATGTGTCGCGCCGCGAGTTTGCCGGTTTTCACGGGTTGCATGCTGATTGCTCGCCGTACAGTGTCGTGCTCTGAATTTGGAAAGGAAAACGCTTTCGAATAACAGATGACCTATTTCAGCTATGAGTCCGTGTAATTTTTTGGCTGTTTTTCACTTTTTGAATTCAATTATCCTAGCCATCACAGCTTAGCGATTCAAAAATAGGCTTGCCTTTCAATAGACGCACTTGAAAGCGACTAGGCTTTGTTCAAAAATTTAGTTTTGCAATCAGTTCGCATGACTATGTCTCTTTGACTTCACTCGTGCCCGCGCCGGCGGCGCTGGAGGGGTATATTATGGCAGCGTCTGACAATTCCCTATTTTCGAACGTCGCTATGCTTAACATTAGGGCACATCATAATGCATGCATATCCCGCACATCAGCGAACTTGTTTTTCCCTGGCACTTCAACTTTCATGTTTGCAAAACACGCCTCAAAACAGATGCATAATGCACATGGTTTACGGTATCTTCATGTGCGCATTTGCAAATTTCAGAGACGCATGCATTACGGTAACACATACGGAACATTTGCGAACATTTGTTCGCAAACATGTGCATGATGCACGCGTATCAGGCATGCATATTCGACATCTAATTCGACGATTTTCCCCGTTACCTCGAAGACGTCAATAACTAAACCATCATTCTTTGGAGTCTCAGGAAGGTTTGATGCTTGGAAAGGTCCGGGATGTTCTGCACTCTTCTCGGAATCATTGATGATGTGTCCTGCTGTGTTTGTCATTGTTGCGGAATGGTCCACAACCTTTGTCATAATAGATATGGCCATCCTCTCATTCAGTAGAAGCTGTTTATCCAGCACCTCCTCACTAAGCTTCGCCCTTTCTCGCTTAACCCTTTCAAAGCCTTCTGGTGTACGAGAACTGTTCAATTCCAGAACTAGCTCGACAACTTCCCATTTCCGGCATCTCTTGATGTAGGTCCGGTCCCTCCAGGAGGTGTTCTCCAGCCATTCGTGGTTCCTTGGCATGTCTAAAAAGAGCACTATTATGAAATTTCGAAGATTTGACTTACTAAGAAACTCAGCGCTGGCCAATTGGATTGTTTTAACATGTTCTTGTTGCTTTATGTCCACTCCAACGATCAATTTCTTAAGTTGGAAATGTGAGTTTCTCACTTTCAATTTTGGTCAACAAACCATGAAATCCTTTTCACTCTCCCAATTGATGAGCGGAGCTCTGTGATAGATCCCACTCTTGATCAGATCTTCTATATCTCCGTATTCCGATCTGAGATTGTTCTGGAAGTCAAAGAACATCTTGTTCCACTCGTAGAGGAACAGTAGTCGTGCTTTCCAAGTGTGAAGATAAGTGTTGCCAAGCGTTTTCTTGTTCATGTCCGGAGGTGCTTGGTATGGAATCCCGTATTTCTCACATTCCGAGAGGAAGAATGAGATGCTAATCGAGTCATTAATATCACAATCGAACAGTTTTATGAGTGGAGTGAGAAGAAGTTTCTGTAATGTTAGTTCATCAGAATCCTGAGTCATCCTCTGGGATTCACCTTTTTGCACTTCAAGTAATGCTTTTTCGTTTTCAGCAACTTCACACACTCTTCGACACCTGCGGCCCAGACAAACAAATCCTGCAAACAGTTCCATATCTAAACTTCTATTCACATCAACTCACCTTTTCCGTAATCTTCCTCATCACATCTAAGATTTCCGATTGAAAGGCGTAAATGGAATTGGTCGGATCGTTGACTCCCGGCGTGTTCTTGCTCCAATCAATGTCACAGACAACTTCTTGGAAAATCTTGAACACTGCTTGACTTTGATCGATGAGTTCTGCTCGACCAGGTCCAATTACGTTGATTGTCGGACATCCGGTGTTCAGAGACATCTGATTCATTACCGACGAAGCGTAAGCAATGTCTGGGACCAGCTGAAAATCACTGCTTGCAATAGTCGTGAGAACCTAATCTTACAGTAATCCGTGACTTGTCAACATCAAACCACTCGAAAGCTTCTTTGAGTTCCTTCATATTCAGCGTCTGTTTTAGTCCATTGTTTAACATGTAATCACTCCATAACTCTTCCGCTTCTGAACAGCTCTTTTCAATCACAATACTTTTTCGATTATCTGTTACCGTCATCTATCTTTTCATTGCCTTTTTGTTGCTGCAAAGCTATCAGAATCACGTCTTTGACGTCAGTGAGAAACACGTGTCCCTGCTCTTTTCTGTTAATGGGACTGAGCCAGAATGTTCGAAGATACGGTACTCTATTTGGAACGTTTTTCTAAAACTATGTGGTGTTCACTGTCTTCTAAAGTTCACTTACTCTTATCGTATGCGTCCATTGAGATGCTAGCAATGCATTTTTCATTCTGTTCGCAATTTTTTCCCCCTTCACACTGGACAACCAGTCCACTTCCTTCGAATCCATCAGAAACAATTGAAGATATTCTTCACTCCTGACTGGGAGAAACTTCTGGAGCTTCTCCGGACAGTGAGCACAGATTTTGACAGCTGCCGCTGCATATGCGCTGTCATTGTAGTACAGCTCTCTGCCACCCGGAAGAATCAGTTTCTTATCGAGTCTCGCAAATTTCTCCCCTCTCCTAGTCGTATTCTTCGTTTCGATATCAGCGATATCAATCCATTTCCATTTAGTACCGTTGAAACGTTTGTTCGATGAGGTCGGAAGGTCAGATTCGTCGAATGGGCGAAACGTATTGTTCACATGTTGGTTGCGGAAAAACTCTTTGATCTGAAAGTTGTATAATTCTCAGCCAAAACCAAAATAGTTTATATAATTTGCCCACAAACGCTTACAAAAGTAGGAATCAACTTTTCCAGTGCAGTATACAGTATGTGCAGTATGAAGTATACAGAATATGAAGATTTCGAGTCATTTTTTGGCTTGACATCACAATCCATCTGTAAAAAAACAGGTTTAATGTAGAAAAAGTTTAGCGTCAAACGAAAAAAAAATCAATAGGTCATTTGAATACTGTGCGTATGCGTGGTCTTAGATTCGCAACACTTGGCGATGTCTCTGCGTCTCCGACGGACACGCACTCTCTAGACTTTTCAACGTGGAAAAAAACGGGTTTTTGTAAGGAAGTTAGCTCTCTCGAAAGGAAATTCAGAATTGCAAATAAGAAAAACTGTCATGAAACACTATGAACTGATAAAGAGAAAGCTAGAAAAAAAAGGAAAAAAGGCAAGATATTCTTCAGAGGTTTAGAAGAAAAACGAGGCAACAAAGCATCATGTCGGTGGCGAGTGTGTGTGGCCGGGTGCCCTCCGGTGATGTCTGCGTCTACGAGTGCAAACGGGTGGAAGCATCTCACTGATGCCAATCTCTGTTATATATTGCTTTTGGGGTGAAGGTCGTCATATTCAAACAAGCCTTATTTCATTCCAGGAGCTCTCAGAATGCTATCTTCCAAGTTTCCAGATAAAGAACCAACTTCTTCTTTGAAGCATTATGAACATTTTCTCTCTACTTGACAATGAGGACGTCTGCGAGTTCTGATTTCTCAACAATTCCAGCACATTCTCTTTCAGTGACGACTATCAGAAGATCTTCCATTCTACCACCCAAATGGCACATTTGTCATCACTTCACACTAGAATGGCCCATACCTAACTCGCCAACGGATCAACCGATCTCGATGAACTTGATATCTTTTGTCTCCTCGAAAGGAGACGTTCCAAAATTAGTTGCTAATGCCAAATTTCTTTGGGTCAGATCTCGGGCGCACCTCAAACTGGGTAATTAAACCGACTTGAGAGCGCACCTCGGCATTCATTCCTTTCCAGCAGCCGACACGGACACAGGCCTGTCCAACAAGCCACATTTCATTCCAGGAGCTCTCAGAATCCCCACGATTCTCTTTCAAGTTACAACCTGCTTCTTTGAAGCATCCTGAACATTTTTTCTCCACTTGAGGACGTCTCCAATTTCCACCTTTTCAGCGATTCCAGCAAACTCTCTTTCAGAGGCAGCTATCAGGAGGTTTTCCCTTCTACCACCCAAATGGCGCATGCCCGCGCTCACATTTGTCATAATTTCAATGGTCCGTAACGAACTTGGTATCTTTTGTCTTCATTTTGTACGATAATCCATGAAAAAGAAGCGGGAATGATGTCTTATCAGCAAGCAATTTAGATTAAGGAGTGAGGAATAGAACTTTGAAACAAAAAATCCTTTGTGTCTGCGTATGAACTGGAGAAATACCTGAGGGACCGTCTATTTTTTTTTGAATGTCATTTCAGAATCATTGTTTTTGAACAAGCTTTTCAAGATAAGTTCTTTATTCAGAATGATGAAAAATGGCAATCACATGAAAAAATTTAAATCACAGCAACAAATCATTAAATAGCACATCTGCAGAGCGGGCAAATGCGCAGTCTGCCGTACTCCACGGACTTATCCAGACAGACCTGGTGGCACTTCTTCAAGCATCCCGAACATCTCCACCATCCACCCTTCCGATCCTTCTCGCTATAGCAACACATGCACTCCCTCTCGATCTTCTCGTTGATGGCCTGCTGAGCCTTCGTGGTTTCCTTTTCGATGTAGTCGTTGAGTTTTGGAAACTCCAGATGAGGGAGTAGTTCAGCTTGAGTTATGAGAGGGTTGCTCTGAAATGAAGAATATACTCAAAGCTCGGAAGCTTATTATCACCTGGATCCGTCGGATGTTCTCCGAAATCATGTTCTCGAACTCAGTCAGCTTGCCATTGTAGTCCGTGAGGTAATAACTGGCCAAATCGTGCACTTTCGCACTGTCAGTCATTTTTTCCAATCTGAAATGTCTCATGCATATGGTAAAATGTAGTAATCTACTCACTTCAGAACTTTTTTCAAAGCAATGTCACAGTGCTTTCCAGACTGAAGAGTCTCCTGGTCGGTTCGCAACTTGCCCAGAGTCTTCCTCATTTCCAAAGAAGGCCGGAAGTTGAACCCGTCAAGTATTTCTTTCGGGAATCGTCGCTTGAAGAACTGAATTCTTTCTTGGCTCTCCGAATAGAAAGATTCCAGTTCAGCAGTTCTCACGCTCATCTGTTCAGCTTCCGATGCAGAGGTCAATCGCTGGCTGAAATCAGGAAGATAGACTCGCTGCAATGTGAAGAAAGTTACCTTTCAAGTTCTTGTGTCAGTTCTCTGATGGTTTCTGCCAACTGCTCCTGAGCTTTCCCTTGTTCGACCTTCTCCTTTTCCATCTTCTCCACCTTCTTCTGGAACTCATCTTGTTCCTTCATCTTCTCTCTGAAACCATCAATCTTTAATCAGTCTTACAGTAACAACCCTTACTTTTCCAGCTCCTCCGCCCGCTTCCTGGCCTTCTCCAACTCCTTCTCCAACTGCTCCCTCGTCGGCTTCCCCTTCTCCTTCTCCCGAATCTCCTTCAACGTCTTCTCCGCAGATGACTCCTGTTTTTTCAGCTTTTCCAGTTTCTGCGTTGTCGACTTCAACTCCGCAGTCCTTTCATTGCACAGATCACTAGTCCGTTGAAACTTTTCATGGAAATAATCGATTTTCAGTTGCAGTTCTTTCACTTCCTTCTGATGGGTTTCTAGTGGAACGGATTTCGGCGCCGGCAGCTTATTCCCTCGAACTTCCTCTTGTAACATCTTAATCATCTGCTTCATCTCGTCCATTTCTTTCCGTTGAGCTTCGAAAGAATCCGCAGAATCCGTAGATGCAACTTTCGGAGAAATCTGAACCTTCTCTTGCTCTGCAACACATTCCGAAGATTGCTGCATCTCCCCCTCTCCGTTTCTCGTCGTTTCCGTATCGTTTCCTCCGTTTTCTTGTTGTGATTTCATGTCAACAGCTGGACCCTCATTCTTTGGAGTCTCAGATAGGGTTGATGCTTGGAAAGGCTCGGGCTGTACTGCACTCTTCTCAGAATCGTTGACGATGTGTTCTGCTGTCTTTTTAATAGATTCTGAATAGTCCAAAATCTTCGACATCATATGTATGACGTTCCTCTCATTCACAATAAACTGATCGTTCAGTGCTTCTCCTAACAGCTTCTTTTTTTCTTGCTCAATCCTTACGAAGCCTTCCAGTGTGGGAGAACTCTTTAATTTCTCAGCTAGCTCGACAACTTCCTTTTTCCGGGTTCTCTTGATGTAGGTCCGGTCCCTCCAGGAGGTATTCTCAAGCCATTCGTGGTTCCTTGGTTTGTCTGAAAGCGCCCTATTATACAAAAGTTTGGAGATGAGACTTACAAAGGTACCCTGCGCTAGTCAATTGGAGTTCCTTGACATTTTCTTGCTGCTTTTGGTCCACTCCAACGATCAATTTCTTAAATTTGAAATGTGAGTTTCTCACTCTCAATTTTGGTCAACAAACCATGAAATCCGCCTCACTTTCCCAATTGATAAGCGGAGCTCTATGATAGATTCCACTCTTAATCAGATCTTCAATATCTCCGTATTCGGATCTGAGATGGCTCTGGAAGTCGAAGAACATCTTGTTCCACTCGTAAAGGAACAGTAGTCGTGCTTTCCAGATGTGAAGATAAGTGTTGCAAAGCGTTTTCTTGTTCATATCCGGAGGTGCTTGGTATGGAATCCCGTATTTTTCACATTCCGAGAGGAAGAATGCGATGCTGATCGAGTCATTAATGTCACAATCGAAAAGTTTAATGAGTGGAGTGAGAAGAAGTTTCTGTAATGTTAATTCATCAAGATCCCGAGTCATCCTTTAGAATTCACCTTTTTGCATTTCAAGTAGTGCTTCTTCGTTTTCAGTATCTGCACACACTCTTCGACACCTCCGACCCAAACGAACAAACCCTGCAAACAGTTCTACATCTAACCTATTATTCACACCAACTCACCTTCTCCGTCACCATCCTCATCTCCGCTAGGATTTCCGATTGAAAAGCGTAAATGGAATTGGTCGGATCGTTGGCTCCCGGAATGTTTTTGCTCCAATCAATGTCACAGACAACTTCTTGGAAAATCTTAAAAACTGCTTGGCTTCGGTCGAATAGTTCTTCTCGACAAGGTCCAATAACTTCAATTGTCGGACATCCGGTGTTCAAGGGCATTTGATGCAAGACTGATGAAGCGTAAGCAATGTCTGGGACCAGCTGAAAATCAATGCTTGCAATAGTCGTCAGAACCTTATCTTACAGTAATCTGGGACTTGTCAACATCAAACCACTCGAGAGCTTCTTTCAGTTCCTTCATATTCAAAGTCATTTTTGGTGCATGTGTTTCTTTGTATTTCATCCATAACTCATCATTAATCAAACCTTCTGAACAGATTGCATCATTGACAAGACGTTTTCCATTGACTAATAAATACCTTCATCGTATGGTTTATTGCCTTGTTGTTGCAGCAAAGCTACCAGAATCACTTCGTAAACTTCATTGAGAAAGAAAAGTCCCTGCTCTTTTCTGTTGATGGGACTAAGCCAGAATGTTCGAAGATAGGGTACTTTATTTGGAAAGTGTGTCTGAAACAAGATGCTTTTCACTGTCTTCTAAAGATTACTTACAACAACCGATTGCGTAGTTTGGCATGCAGCCGAGGCATAGTTCAGTCTGTCGTCAATAGTTCCCCCGTTTTCACTGGACAACCAGTCCACTTCTTCCGAATCCATCAAAAACACATAATCATAATCTTTCTCATTAACTGGTAGAAACTTCTGGAGTTTCTCCGGACAGCAAACACTGATTTTGGGAGCCGCCGCTGCAAATCCGCTGTCATTGTAGTACAGCTCTTTGCCACCCGGAAGAATAAGTTTCTTGTTCACTCGGGCTAATTTCTCTCCACTCCCATTTGTATTCTTGACATCGATATCAGCAATGTCAATCCACTTCCACTTGGTATCATTGAAACGTTTGCTCGTTGACTTTGAAAGGTCGTCTGGAGTGAATTGGAGAGGCAATTTAATCGCATTCTGGTTACGGGCAAACTCTTTCATCTGGAAGTTGTGGTTCTCTTTGAAACTGAAATTCGACTCACATCCGGAAGTTTTTTAAGCAAGAAATATGTGACACATCGTCCTACAGCAGCAAAAAGATCCGATGTTTGAAGTATCTGTCCGTTTCTTTCTCTCAAAACATCTTCATGAACCTGATCTGCGACTTCTGTAATATCGGGGAACATCTCTTCAAATCCCAGGTACACAAGTTCATTTCTGAGATTCTGAGCAGTGAATCCATCAGCTTTCGCGTTCCGATTGTTCTTCGTCGGTCGACTGTCATACTCATCAAAGTAGTTCAATCTCATGATTTCATCTTTCTCGTAGTCGGCAAGTCGAATGAAATACGGTTCTTTCTGAAAATCGAAATTAAATTATTGGAACCTTTAACGTTTTTCTTACCTCTTCGGGATTGAAGTGATGTTGGAGTTTCTTAAAGAACTGCTCGATCACAGGCCATTCCGAGTTGTTCAGCTTTTGGAAGATCTTGACCCCAAAAATCAAATCTTGCAAAAGTTCCATGAAAAGATCGATGGCCAGTTTACAATGTCCTTTATTTGGGGTTCTGATGAGAAGCGCCGAATGTTGTACTCGTATGATTGGAACTACTATAAACTCCACAGGGGTGCCTGAATAGTGTGCTCTGGTTCGTATAAGTTCCAATGCGGTTTGCTCGTCAACGGTGGTCAAGTATCTGGTAGACATCTTATTCCCGGGAACAGAAGCAACACGATTCAACTCATCAGTCATCACAAACTTCTGATAGCCATTTTCAAACAGTCTCACGTATCGGGTTTCAGTAGAACCGGGCTGGAAAAGAATCCTGGTTCAAAAAGTTCTGAAAATCTCCCAACTCACCGTATACTTAATAGGCAGATAAAGATGAGGAGATCGCGAAATGATAAATTGGATCGATTTGATTACATTCTCGATGAGATCCAAGAAATTGACATGGACCGGATTTTGCAACTCTTCTGATAGTTCGTCCCACATTTCATGTACAATTTTCACCGATTGATCGTAGTCTTTCTCATTCCACTCAGGCACGATTTCTTTGATTCTCTCCAGAACTCCATTGATGGTCATTGGAGTTTCAGATCGTTCTCGACGAGGCTGAGAACAAGGAACCAATTTCTCAAAGTTCTTTTCAATTTTACCTTTTCCAGTTTCCTAGTCAACTCTTCAACCATTCCGTTGCTAAACGATTCGTTGAATTCATCCACACGAACAAACTCACAAACGGACTCATGTTTGGCTTTGTGGGGTTTCAAGTAGGCTGCCAGAATGGCACTGATTATTGTGTCGCTCGGTTTTCTCTAAAGTTCGATTTGTTTTTTCCGTAGTGATAATCTTTCACTTACAAGAGCAAACTTATCGCAACAAAAAGTTTGAAGACACTGAAATGTGTCTTGCTTATGAAGGAACATTTCCTTTTTTGCATTGAAGTAACATATGGGGTACGTCTGAAACTTAGTGTTAGCGGAACAAGACAGTTTCTGTGTGCTTACAAAGTAAAAATTGCAGGGGTCATCACCAAACACTTTGTGAGCACCTGGAATTCCGCAGAACAAGTTGATATTCACAGTGAGTTCTTTCGCTGTCCCATATCGTCCTGAAAATTACGATTCCATAACATTTCCGTGTCCAGACACCAACTCATGTCGAAGGGATTGTTTGTAAAAAGTGGTTGGACATATTCTTCGATCGAGACAAGATCTCTTGAATCACAAGCCAGGTCCTTTCGGTTTAGTCGCTTCCACACCTAAATTTCCAATTTTCATGCTGACAAAGTACATGACCTCGCAATTTTATAAACTTTCGAAGTTGCCGGTTCGCAAAAGACTCATCGTAGGCAGTCGCCGAATAATCTCCCATTTTTCGAAAAAATTCAAGTCAGCCTTTGCGAACCGGCGACTTCTGAGGGCACTATCGAATTTAGCGCATTTTTTTTTGTATATCATCACTGATGATTCACCAGTATATTTTTCTTGAATTTTCCAAAACTGCGAGGTCATGTGCTTTCCTTGTGAGCTAAAAACCTAACAAGCTTTTACAAATGAAATCTCACATTAGGGGAAATATACTTTTCTAGCGCAATGTATACAGAATATGAAGATTGCGGGACTTTTTTTGTTTTGTTTATGTCATCAGAATCCATCTGTAAAAAAGCAGGTCAACGGAGCAAAAGTTCAGCGTCCAGAGAGAAAAAATCAATAAGACATTTAAATACTGTGCCTATTCGTGGTCTTAGATTCGCAGCACATGGCTCTCTGCGTCTCCAACGGACACACTCTCTCTAGCCTTTTCAACGTGGAAAACGAAGAGCTTTTGATGAAAAATTAGATCTCTTTCGAAAGAAAATTCAAGTATTCAAATAAGAAAAACTGAACTAGAAATTGATAGAGAGAATGCAAGAAAAAAAATTCTCTACACAATTTGAGAAAAATTGGTGAAGAAGCATGCAGACGGTTGTGTGTGTGTGGCGGGATGCCCTCCGGTGGTGTCTGCGTCTACGAGAACGGCCGAGTGGAAGCATTGCATTAATGCCAATCTCTATTATCTATTGCTTTCGGGGTAAAGGTCGTCATATTCAAATAGCTCCCATTCCATTCCAGGAGCTCTCAGAATAATCACGATTCTATTAAAAGTTTCCAGATCGTGAGCCAACTGCTTCTTTGAAGCATCCTGAACACCTTCTTTCCAGTCGAGGACATCTGGAGCTTCTGCTTTTTCAGCAAATTTGCAATTAGAAACGACTATCAGGAGATCTTCCGTTCTACCAGCCGGGTGCCCCAATGGCGCGCGCACATTTGTCATCACTTCACACTCCAATGGTCCATAACTCGCCAACGGATCAACCGATTTCGATGAATTTGATATCTTTTGTCTCCTCGAAAGGAGACGTTCCAAAATTAATTGCTAACACCAAATTTCTTTGGGTCAGATTTCGGGCGCACCTCAAAACTTGGGTAATTAAACCGACGAGAGAAGGTGCAGTGACATTCATTCTGTTCTAGCAGCCGACACGGACACAGGTCGGCAAAAACTGCAATGGCACATGCGCTCTCTGGGCTAGACGCGGGGACGACTTTTGGGATTCGGGATCAGCAGTTGTGAGAAATACACAACTTTACACAGAAACACGCACAATTATGACTCGAAAAGCACAAAATAAGCGTCTTTCAATCATTCTGTTCTACCAGCCGAATGGCAGATGCGCGAGCGCACATTTGTCATCATTTCACGTGCGCGCCATTTCAATGGTCCATAACTCACCAACGGATCAACCGATTTCGATGAATTTGATATTTTTTGTCTCCTCGAAAGGAGACGCTCCAAAATTAGTAGCAGACGCCAAATTTCTTTGGGTCAGATCTCGGGTGCACCTCAACTTGGGTAATTAAACCGACGAGAGAGGGCGCCGCGGCATTCATTCTGTTCTAGCAGCCGACACGAACACATGCCGGCAAAAACTGCAATGGCGCATGCGGTCTCTGGGCTAGACGCGGGACGTCTTTTGGAATTTGGGACCAGCAGTTTTGAGAAATACACCATTTTTCACAGAAACACGCACAATTATGACTCGAAGAGCACAACTAAGCGTCTTTCAATCGTTCCCTTCTACCACCCGAATGGCAGATGCGCGAGCGCACATTTGTCATCATTTCACGTGTGCGCCACTTCAATGGTCCATAACTCGACAACGGATCAACCGTTTTCACTGATCTTGACATCTTTTGTCTCCTCGAAAGGAGACGTTCCAAAATTAGTTGCTAACGCCAAATTTCTTTGGGTCAGATTTCGGGCGAACCTCAAACTGGGTAATTAAACCGAATTGAAAGTGCACCTCGGCATTCATTTGACACTAGCACCCGACAGAGACCCAGGCCGGGGCAGACATGGCAACCTGGGCGCCGCGAGTGTTGGTATGCGCTCAGCGAATGGAAAAATGTAAGTTTCCTACAGTGGTCCCACTTTCCAAAACTCACTCCACATCTGAATCTTTCAGAAATCTAATCCTAATTTCTGGAATCTCTAGAATCAAAGCTGAAGGGGACCAACGTTCAGTTTGTTCAACTTCTAGGTACTATTCATTTTGTTTCCCCACTAGGCACCGCGCCTGTTTGCCACTGTGTCACTTGTCGCCTTTCTCAATAATTGTCGGAATCAGCTTCAAATATCAAACTCTTTGTCTCTGTCTCCCCAGCTCTTTATAGACCGCACATTTGTCGTCATTTCTTGTCTTTGCAATACAGATGGATAATATTCCATAACTCGAAAACGGATGAATCAAATGTGAACTTGATATATTTTGTCTCCTCGAAAAGAGACGTTCCAAAATTGTTTAGGTTGACACCTTTTTAGGGTCAGACGCTTCGGGGAGAGCCTGTAGCGGACAGGGGTCATCCGCCTACGCGGAGCCTCCAGCCCTAACGGGGGTAATGCATGCATTGGGAACGGGCCTTTAGATCAAGTGTCCTTCTGGACTTACTACAACCTCCACTTAGTCAAGCTTTGGAAACATCCTTTCAGCAATTTCTCCACCCGATAACCATTGATTGTAATGGTTCTGACAGTGGTTGCTTACGGGACTTAGCCATCGCCAGCCGTTCATCTTTTACCTCCTTAACTCTTTACAGGAATTCCTCCCGGGCTTGAGCCCGGTAGTTGCCCTCCCCTAGCCTCGCGGCTACAGTCGACCGTCCTAGACCCTTCGATCTCAGGTGGACCACTTCTGTGAATCACCCTCCGTACTCCATCAACCGTCCTCACTTTCCCTTCCATCCTTTTTTACAGACATGTCCGGTTCCGTGACTGGGTCAACTTCGCACTTCAGCGAGCTCAACAACAGAATTCATGGGCATCATATCTCCGCCTTTTTGACATTTGAGCAATGGTCAACTTTCCCCTAGTGCTTGGTGTGTCAGCACGGGTCGTTGAGTCATTCTTCGGACTTGGAGCGTCTCCAAGGCAGAGCCTTTTGTTCTTGGGTTCTTAGGCTTCCGGTCATATCTTTCTGTATGTCGGTAGGTTTAACCAGTCTACATATCCTTCTGACCTTCCACCAATCTTGATTTCTTTTTCTTGGGGTCTTTTTCCTTATTTGGTCGTGGAAGAGGGGGTGAAAAAACTTGGGTAATTAAACCGACGAGAGAAGGCACCGCGGCATTTGTTGGGCGCTAGCAGCCGATATGCACACAGGCCGGCCATTGCTTCGGGGGCGCCGCTGCCGCTCTGTTGTTTTGACAGGAGAATCAATCGACGGTTGCACTAAAGATTCCACTCTAGGTTGGGCGAGGTGAATGACATACTAGGGGAGCCTGTAAGAGACAGTTGGAAAAGGGGCAATCAGGTAAAGTTTGTCCGACAGGACTATACACACTTCTGATTTTCCAAGTTTGGGAAACATCCTTTCCGCGATAGGTCCCTTCTCATAATCACAGGGTAGGATATGCAGACAGTGGTCGCTTCCGGCACTCTAACCATCTTCCAGCCGGCCTCTGGTTTCACTGCTCTAATTCCTTATCAGTTCGTCAAGCCAGGAAAAGAGATGGGAAGCTGGGAAATTGAAACAAACAGAAAACTTCTAGGAAGGTTTTTGAATCTTCAATGATCTATCTTGAACTTCAAAAGTCAAGGACTTCAGATAACGTGGCGCTCTCACAACCCTCCAGAATCTTATCTCCCTTTTCCCAACTGCTCAAAAGTTTACCGCGCCTTCCCATGCCATCTATTACACTGATTTTTATTAGTGACACTACTTATCACTTCCCTTATCACCATCTTCTAATGGTCACTCTTGTTTGATCAGAGCTGACCTATAACTCACCGCCCCTGGCCGCCTTTTCCTTGTTTTCTTCTTGTATTTATTTCCTTTTTCCCTGGTCTGTGTATGACTCACGAATCATATAAAAAAGAGAAAAAAGAAGCAAAAAAGAACAGTTTCCCCTCGTGTTTTTGCCCATTTCCCCATCCGCCTGCGTCTCTTCCCCTTCTCGCCAAAAGACCTTTTCATTCCATTCTCTGCCCACCACTTCGATGCAACATAACACCCGATGGCTCGTGGTTTTATGGCTTTTCCCCTCTCACTGTTTATCAGTTTATCATAATGAAGTAAACATTCAGTTGCAGAGATGGGTGCCTCGTTGTCAAGCTCGGTTGGTTGTGTGAAGAAGCCGAAATCGAAGGCCAAGGTGGTTGGGTCGAAGGAGAAGTATTTCCGATTTGGGCAGAGTATCAAGACGTTGATGGAGGTGAGTATTTTGGGATTCAGATGGGCCAAAGGGTTCTGGAGTCTAGAAGACATTATCTAGAAGGTCTGAAGCATAGTATGATCATCTGGAGTTCGGACATTGACTGCATCTCGGCTCTAAATGCTCCGTTTGAGCTCTAACTTTGCTTCTGAATACCTACGGCATATATGATTCATCTCTGAAAATTCAGAAGCCCCACCTCACATTCAGAAGCCACTACGTCATCTATAAGGGGTCAGATGGCTAATGTAAACAGATGATCAGGTGGTAGGAAGGTGACTCGTGAACCATGGTCAACATTGAGGTAGACAAAAGGGCGCTGTACTTTTGATGAGTTTTTGGGTTTTGAGATTTGAGATTTGAGATTTGAAATTTGAAAGGATTCAGATGCCTGACGTCTTCTGAAATCTTACGTCTTCTGAAGCTTATAGTCTTGGCATCTTCTACCTCTAGAATCCTGACGTCTTCTGAGCTTCTGGGCTTCTAGGATTCAGCATCCTTCGTCATTCTCTTTTCTTCAGACCAAAACCGCCTACAAGACCACAACTCCCCAGATCACAACTTCCTACTTCGGCTGTATCCGTGAGATAAACGAGACAGCCAAAGGGATCAACTTCCTCTATCATGAAGCCGAAAAGAGTGTTCATGACAACATGAAGTCCAATTTGGATGTCCACCTGGAGGTATTTGATACAGACTGATAAGCTTTATCAGATCCTGAACTTTCAGTCCATGCTAACCAGAGCGTCAAGTCTGCGTCAAGAAGTCATCATCCTCCTCGAGAAGTCCATCTACAACATCGACCTGCTCGTCGAGGAGCGAAAAGAGCAAGCCGAGGGAATTTATCTGATGCTCGAGGATCTCGAAATCGCTATCAAAAAATCATTCGAAAGCCTGTTTTACCTGAATGACGTCAGAAAAATTGTCAAGAAAATCTCGACGGCAACAGAGAACTTGGCTAAACTTCATTAGTTCCCTTTTTTCAGCATTTTTAATGTATTTTTACCTTCGAAAACTGAAAATCTCGTGTTTTTCATGTGTGTCTGCTTTATGAGGTGTGCCTTTGTATGAAACTTTATCGTTGTTTGCTAATGGGTTGTCAACAGAGCGCAC
The DNA here is from genome assembly GCA_900536315.3 of Caenorhabditis becei. Lineage (NCBI taxonomy): Eukaryota > Metazoa > Nematoda > Chromadorea > Rhabditida > Rhabditidae > Caenorhabditis > Caenorhabditis becei. The sequence goes on along the minus strand of LR539437.1, from coordinate 213,504 downwards.
TTACATAGTGTATGGGAAGTTGCGTTTTGAGACCGATTTTGTTGTTTTTTGGGTTTTTTTTTGGGTTTTAGCAAATTTTAGGAATGGATTCTGATGAGCAGAAACGTCAAGAAGAAGAAGATCTGAAGAATTTACAAGAATTCCGTGAAAGAAGAAGGGCAGATCATGCAGAGAAGCGGAAAGAAGCAAGCCAACAGTTGGAAGCAGAAGCTCTTCGGTTCGATTTCAAGCAACTTGGAACGAGCATTGATGTCTTCAAAAAGGTATTATTGCTTTCTGAAACTAGTCATGGAAACCTGCCTTTTCAGATTCTCCAAATCTGGGAATCAGATGGCAAATTGCTGGGATTCCTCTACACCGACGACCCGAAACATTGCGAAATTTTCCAGGAATGCAAGGTGCAGACTCCCCCTTTCCCCGAACGTCCTTTCAAACAACAACTCTTATCTTTTGCAGAAAGAACACGACAAAATGTTGGCAAAGTTCGTGGGAATCCGAAGAAATCTGGAGAAAAACAGTGGAAACGAGGCGATTTTGGGGAAGACCCGTGAGCTGTACATGTTGTGTGACGGATTCCGGTCGATGATTGATGAAGTGGAGGTGGAGGAATCGACGATGAAGTATATTGGAGAGATTGTGAAGATGTATGGGGAGATTGAGACGTTGTTGAATGAATAAACGGAATTGAAATCTTGCTCATCGTTATTTCGGGAGGGGGCGCGGCGGGGTGAGGGGAAGAGCGTAAACAGTCGACTGATGTAAAGTTTCATGAAACTTGGCTCCAAATGCTCCATTTGACCTGTAACTTGGTTTGTCGGTAACTGAGAAACCTGGGATTCATGTCTGAAAATCCAAAAGCCCTACCTCAGATTCTGAAGCCTCCACGTCATCTAGACGAGGTCGGACGGTTTTGTAAACAGATGATTAGATGGTAGATTGGCTAGTGAAACTGACATGAGCTAAATTTTAGCTAAAAGTACTCATTTCGGGACACAGAACCTTCAAAGTCCATAAATTAGCACTGAAAACAGAATGTTCGACGCAAAAAGAGAGTACTGGAGAGAATGGCCAACATTAGTGCTGACCGGACACTTTGCGAGCTCCTAGTGCCCCAATAAGGACTTCTTCGTCAAATCCGCCCTCATTTTATTGTAGAAAGGCGACAATTGTCTTTCGAATAAACCTCGCCCGAGTCATTTTTCAATTGGCATGTTGACATGTGAGAATTCGATTTTAACCTTAGCAATGCGTCCACACAACTTCTCCCCTCCTTCTGAATCCCTTTTTGCTCATTGTTAAATTTTCTCTTCCTAGTCACAATTTCCTCAGAGAGTCACACTCTACTATTTCTTCTTCCTCATAATTCTCCATTGTTCTTATCAGTTCCGTTTGTTTATAAACATCGGAAGAGTTTGATAAAGTCAGTTCTGCCACGCCGTGTTTCAAGAGTTTGGTTTTGCAGGAATGGATCTTACTAACGGAGTGAGTTGATTTTTTTGAAATTCAGATAAGAAATGGTTTTGTTTTCAGATCATGCCAGGAGGGTAAGGTTTTAGGAAGTGATGGATGAGGATTCAAAGATAATCAGTGTATTTTAGATGTTTTCCGCCGACATTCCCAATTCCGGGAAGAACTGTTAGTTTTTCAGGTGATTTTAAATGCAAATCACACCTTTTCAGAACAAAATTGACGATGCAGCAAAAGCGGAAGTGGAGGCTGATGCCCTAGAAGCAGCGCGGAAGCGTCAAGAGGAGCAACTTAGGGCTATGAAGGAAATGCACGATAAGGAAAGGGCTACTCAAGCGGATATTCGCAATAAGGAGAGAGAACGGATGGGAGCCGAGGGTGATCGGTTCGAGGCTCAAGCTGCGGTGAGATGAAGCACATCTCTGCGCTTCACCTTTCCGTTGTTTTCAGAAGCTTCTCGACCTCAAGGAGGCTAGCCGAGTCAAAGATCAAGCAAGAGAATCCGCGAGAACTTTCGAGTTGGACAATCGTCTTCAAGATGCTGTGAAGGAATCTGATCTGAGTTTGGACAACCAGCGAAACTTCAATTCGAGAGAGAAAACAACTATGTTGCATGACAATCAACAAGTCATTTCGGGGATTCAGGGAACGACGGAGAGAGTCGAGGAGAGAACAGCTGGAGCGGTGTTGAATTGGACGAAGCAGGTATTGAGGTGTTCAGAAGACGTGCGCATCAGACTCTGTTTCAGAAAGGCGAGCAGGAAGCAGCGCTCCAGAATGAGAAAATTGGCTACTCTGACAAAACTCTAGCTGAAACTAAAGTGTTTCATGCGAAACAAGAGGCTCTTCGCGTTGAGCAAGGGGATGTTGAGCTGGCGTTGGAGAAAAGCAAGACAGTTCATGCGCAGCAGATGACTCTGATGGGAGAAGCTCATAAGGCTCGCAAGCTTCTGGTTCAGGGAGCCTATGGAGATCAGGTTAAGGAGATGACACTTCGAGATGCTGTGATTTCCTCCCGGGATGCTGCGAACGTGTTGAGCGAGTTGCTTGCAAAGGTTATCAGTTTCCGAGGAGCATTGAGAAATAATAGAGTGACACTTGCAACTGTGAATCCGTTCTTGGAATATCGGGATAGAGCTCTTAACAATCTGGAACATCTTCTCGGTTGTTCGAACGGAATCGTCGAATCACAGGAGACAAACCATCCGAAGGTATTGAAGTGTCAGGAAGTTGCCCGGAAAATCATTACGGAAGGTCGAAAACTTCGAAAGGCATTGACAAATCTGACAAATTATGTCACTAAAAAAGTGGAGGAAATCGATAAGGATGGTGCTCTGGAGGAGATTAAGAAAATCGAAGCAGCCGAGGAAAAACTTTATGATGCAGTTGACGATCTGCCTTCTGTGCAGAGTTCGGATCATTTGGCGAATGCTCTGATTCGATGTGCGATCAATATTGCGTCTGGCAACTTGGAACTGACTGATGCGGAGAAGGAGAAATGCAAGATGATTGAGAAAACGACCAAGTCAAAGGCAGTGGAAAGAGCCGAAGGAGCCGGAGGATCGGGAGAACCGGCTGTTGAAGAAGCAGAGTGATCAGTTTTGTGTTCTTTGTTTCATTTGATAAATATGTTGCTTGTGAACAAACTGTTTAGAGAAGTAATGTTTTTGATAAGATCATTGGCCTACCGGAGACATGATGCTTCCACTCGGCCGTACTCGTAGACGCAGACACAACCGGAGGGCAACCCGCCACACACACACGCAACCGATGCTTTGTCCCCCTTTTTCCCCTCAAATTTTTAAGGGCATTGTTCGTTTTTCTAGCCTTTTCTTTTCATCAATTCATTACTTTAAATAGTTATTTTGTTGAGTGGAGAGTCTGAATTTCTTTTTGGCACAGCTAATTTTCGTCGAAGAGCTCCATGTTGAGAAAGCTAGAGAGAGTGTGTGTCCCTTGGAGACGCAGAGAGCGGCACCAACTGTTGCATTCGTCCAGCCACACGAACCGTATCCCAACGTCTTATCGATTTCTTTTCCTTCCAACCAAGTTCTTCAAACGTAAACCAGATGTATGTATTTCAGCGAAATGGATGAGAACCCTTGGAGAAACCCACCTAAACTACAATCTTCACACTCTGTATCCATCATGCTGGAGAAGTACATGTCCCCAAATGTAAGTTTTTTCTCGTTCAAACCCTGACTATACGTGGGATTTAGATATGGAAACGTCTCGAAAAAGACCTGCCTTCTAAATCAGTTGTCGCGGAGGACATCGAACAGTTGCTCCAACCGCTTTTCGACAAGTCTCCACTTGAAATGGGTTAGAATTGCTTCCCGAAAAACTGCTTACGAACATCTTTCAGTACGCTTTGGCACTGCGAGACAACTCGCGTACAACCTAAAACTGTTCCGCAACTTCACAGGAGCTCACAGAGTGTTTCAGAATGACCCTTGTAACTTGTTCTTTGTAAGCAGTTATTATTGCCGCCCCGCGGCTAGTCACTTGATGGGTCTCGCCACGAAAATGATTTCTGGCTGTGATACGGCTTCTGGGCAAGATTTTGACACTTTTTCTGATAAAAAAACGAGCAAAATTAAAAGAGTTCAATAATTTCCAACAAACTTTCTACAGTTTTCACCGATTTTCAGTGCAAACACGCATTTTTGGGTATTCTGACGCTTTTTCCCGAAAACACCTAACTTTCTCAAGATATTGGAGGTAACTGCTGAAATTTGGCTGGAAATTATTGAATTTACGTCATCTTCCCCATTTTCATCAGAAAAAGTGGCAAAACCTGGTCCGGAAGCCGGATTTTAGCCAGAAACCATTTTCGTGGCGAGACCCATCAGATGACTCGCCGCGGGACGGCAAGAACAGGAGAAATCAAAATCCGTCAAAACGATGTTTCAGACTGTCCCGACAACCTACTATAATGCGAAGAAAGAAACGTTCATTCACAAACAGGACATATTTGTGCCACTTCAAAATGCTTTCTTTCAAAAGTGCCCTCTTATAATGGTGATTCAAAAGTGTCCACACAAAAAAATTGCATTTTCAGAGAGAAATCGATCACGGATTGAGCCATGCTGTTGCATCAGCTTACTTAAAATCTCACGAGCAAAAGCTTGATACTTTTTGTGAAATGGTTTCACTGGACAAAATTGACAAGTTTATAAATAAAAAAATGGATGATATTATTGTTTATCACCTCACTAATGTAACGTTCAAAACAGAATTGAAGAAGTTGATCCATGCTTTCAGACATTCGACAGATACCAGAATCAATCGTCAGAAGCTCCCGACACCGCCGAAGGATTTCTGAATGCGTTGAGAGATGTCGTACCAGGATGGAATGACACAGACTACGGTGGAGCGATAAGAATCGTGTCAGAGATATTCGGAAATGAATCACTGACAGAGAAGTCAGTGTATATTTCGACCATTGTGAATGAGATCCGGTCAACGGTTGAGTTACTCGACTTGCTCACTCAGAGATGTCTCGAGTTGCCTTTGCTTTGCCTGTTTGATGTGAGTCAAGAGTTTTCACATGTCAGACCGCAACCCGGAAACGACTCGGGACCTCGGATCATTTGAAAGGGAATAATCGACTTCCTATTTTTTTGGCTCACGGAGCCCGCAAAGTCGCAGCTAGCACTGAAATCCAGTACAAAATCGCACGAAAAATGGAAAAATGAGTACTGGAGACTGGCCAAAATTAGTACTAACTGGACACTTTGATGGCTCCGTGAGCCAAAATAAGGACTTCGTTGCAAAATCTGAGCCCAGTTCACTATAGGAAATAGATGATTCTCTTTCAAATGAACTATGTCCCGAGTCATTAGCGGGTTGCGGCCTAAGCAGTCCGACATTATATTGCTGAGATTGATATTCTTTTTTCAGGCCGACTCTAAAGTAACTCGCTATGTAAGACTCTTCCAAGATGGTGATAAGAAGTTTGTGATGGCTGATGAACTGAATCGCGTTGTTTCTGTGCCTAAAGAGATGCTATCAACCAGATACTTGAAGACGGTTGACGAGAAAACCGCACTGGAACTCATTCAGACTAGTGAGGGCCCCGTGGAATTTGTCATTGTTCCAATCAAAAGAGCAAAACATGCGGCGCTCCCAATCAGAACTCCGTATAAAGGACATTGCAAATTGGCGATTGATCTCTTTCACGAATTGATTCAAGACCTGATCTTTGATGTCAACATCTTCCAGAAGCTGAAAGCTGATGAATGGCCTGTGATGACTGCGTTTTTCGAAAATCTTCAACATCACTTCAACCATAACGAGGTAAGAGACATTGAAGATCAAAATGTTTGATTTCAACTCTCCAGACTGAGCCATACTTCATCCGACTTGATGAATACGAGAAAGATGAAGTCATGAGATTGAACTACTTCAAAAAGTACGACAACCGACCGACCAAACACATCCGGGACTTTAACACGAACATATTCATTGCGGAGGATCTGGAAGATGAACTTGTGCACCTGGGAGTTAAAAATTTCTTTGACAATGTTACATTCACTACAAACATAGTTTATGACAGTTTTGTTGAGAAGAAAAATGCGCTACTCCTTCAAAAGTCGGACTTTCATGCTGCTCTGGCGCAATGTCTGATGATCAGCTCGTTGGAGAATATTGCGGATGTGAGTTGGGTTTTCTTTTCGATAGAGTCATTCCGATTTTCAGCTCCGGACGTTTGTTCACAATCAACACGGTTGTGATCACGTTCTTCGCATCTGTTGCGGCGTGAGTCCGACACGAAGAAAAACGCGTTACGACAGAACTGAGTGCAATTCGATCGGGTTGGCTGATGTGAGAGTGATGAATGTGTATGACACCAGCTCACCGCAGACTCTGGTCTGCTCTAATGGAGAAGAATTGATGTATAATCTCGATGCTCACCCGCTCACAGTTGCCACACATGACAAAAATTATGCTAATTCCGATGATGCTATGTTCGAAATTTTGACCGAAGGCTTCGACGTTTTCATTGTCAGCAGATCACAAATAGATCTCGTTTACGATGAAACAGAAATATTTGAGAAAATTATGACCCAGATCAGAACTTTGGCAGCGTTCCTTGTGAGTTGACACCATTCCATTAGTTTTTCTAATTTTGTTTCACAGAAATACGCACCAAACCAAAAGTTATACCTTCGAACGATTTCTTCGTGTGTTGTGGATCGAGAAGCTCATAGAGTTGTGTTTATACAGGAGGCGATGCAAATGATAATGATACTGCTGGGACAACAGGGAGATCCAGTGAACATCGGTGATTAAAGTGATAAGCATTGGCGATGAACCATTTTCAGATTACCTTACGCTGTTTATGCGCAACTGGATAGAAAGACATTCTCAAAGTACTCTGATCCCTTTGGAAGAGTTGAATGTAATTCTGGAGTATTTCGATATTGATAAGACAAAGATAACAGTGAGAAGATATATTCTGAATCTCAAAATAATCAGGATTTTTAGCTTGTTCCCGATATCGGATACGCTGCTTGGGTCCTACACAAAATGCCTTCATTGGCTGGTTGTCCTGCTGTCACACTAATCACACAGACGAGAGAAAAAATTATGAGCAGAGATCAAGCGATTTTCAAAGTTTTCCAAGAAATCATTTGCGATGTTCACTGGGAAGAAGAAGTTTTCAAAGGCTGTCATCCGGACCACTCTGTCGGAGATTTGCGGGCTTTAACGTTGAGAACGATAAGAAAGTTGTGGGAGATGGTAAGATAAGAGATGCAGAGAATTGCCATCGCTTGCGTTTTGAAGGAATTCTTTCCCGTTGATGATTTGGAACACGTTTTGAGAACTGTTAAAAAACACGATAACTATCAGGAAAGGAAGAAGGTGGGAATGTGTGTGAAGTAGGGTGATCGCCCGAACTTGAATTCCAGAGACGCATGCTCACTCCACTGATAAAACTGTACGATTGCGATATGAATGACTCCATTAGCCTGTCGTTCTTCCTCTCCGAATGCGAAAACTTTTCATGTCGTTTTGCCAATATCCATCCAGGAATTAGCAAGAAAACGTTAGATGAAGCGCTGCTTCCTGTCTGGAAAGCCCGCGTCATCTTTCTTTTGAAATGGAACACAATGTTTTTCGAAATGCAATCAGATGAAGAACGTTTGTTCAAAGACATTGTTACTCAGGGAATCTTGCACAGAATACCACTTGCAAACTGTGAGACTCAAACGGAGCTTGGTGTAAGTACATATGAATAGCGCTTTCGAAAGATACCGTTTCAGAATGCTCTTCTGGAATTATAGCCGGCGGAACAAGAATACGTGAATCAGTTCGAACTTGCACAACTCTCCGTCCTTTGTAAGTAGTTCTCAAGTGATTCAGTCAAAAATCAATATTCCAGACCCACCACAATATCACGAATGGCTGAAGGACACGTCATGGAGAGACAGGACTTATATCACGAGACTACCGAAATGGGAGCTTTACGAGAAGACCAAGAATCAGAAAATGACGTTGAAAATGATTCAGAAAGAAACAGCCAGAATCTCAAAGGAATCTGTCGACAAGTATTGGGAAAATTGGAAGAATACGAGCCAGGTCATGATGAATATTCTTAGAATGGAACAAGAGTTCATCAGCAGTGAAACAGATCAGATAACGCACGAGAACTCGGAGAAAGGAGAAGAATCAACGGAGAATCAAAAGAATGAAGAAGAGAAGGAGGGTGAAAAGTTGAAGAACCCGAGCAGCAGTGTTCAAGAAGACGAAAGAGTTGGGAGTTCGGATGGGTCACAGGAGATGGTGGAGCCTGAGCGAGAAGAAGTTACCGATTATAAGGCAACCTTGGAGGCACACCGTGAAGATATGGATCAGATAAGACAGATGATCAAGGGGTTGGAAGTGGAAGTTCGCGGAAAGAAGACGTCAGAGCAAGGAACATCAACCGCGGCTCCGAAGAAGTCAGTATCAAAGAAAGGCGGACCTGCGCTCGAAAGACCGGAGTGTTGTAAAGCATCTCAGGAAGCTCACCAAAAAGAGAAGAACGAGATGAATGAGGAGATCAAGAGGCTGAATCAGAAGTGTCAACGAACAAGTGATCTGTGCAATAAGAGGACTGAAGAGTTGGAAACTACGAAACGGGAACTGGAGAAGGCCAAGAAGAAGGAGTCAGCTGCGGAGAAGAAGCTGAAGGATCTGAAGGGGAAGCCGACAAGAGAGGAGTTGGAAAAGGAACTGGAGCAGTTGAGACAGTGGAAGAAGACGGCGGAAGAGTGAGTCATACATTGGAATCTTGGAGATACATAGATAAGGTTTTAGAGAGAAGATGAAGGAGCAAGAGGAGTTCAAGGAGCAGATGGAAAAGGTGGAAAAGGAGAAGGTCGAACAAGCGAAAGTTCAGGAGCAGTTGGTAGAAACCATCAGAACCATGAACCAGGAATATGAAAGGTAATTGTCTCCCCATGTAGTCGCAGAAAGCATATCTTCCTATTTTCAGCCAGCGACTTACCTCTTCATCGGAAGTTGAACAACTGAACATGCGAGTTGCTGAACTGGAGTCGTTCTATTCGGAGAGTCAGCAAAGGATTCGGCTCTTGAAAGACCAGCTCCCAAACGAAGTTGTCGAAAGTTTCAACTTCCGACCTTCCCTGGAAATGAGGAAGACGCTGGGCAAGCTTCGAACCGACCAGGATACCCTCCTCTCCGGAAAGCACTCCGACATTGCCTTGAAAAAAGTTCTGAGGTGAGTAGATTGCTACGTTTCCCCCGAAATCCATGAGACAATTCAGGCTAGAGAAAATGACCGACGATCCGAAAGTTCACGACTTGGCCAATTATTACATGACCGACTACAATACCAAACTGTCGGAGTTCTCGGATATGGTTTCGGAAAATATCAGACGGATCCAGGTGATAATAAGTTCCGGAACTTTGAGTATATTCTTTATTTCAGGCCAACTCGCTCCTAACTCAAGCTGAACTACTCCCTCATCTGGAGTTCCCGAAGCTCAACGACTACATCGACAACGAAACCACGAAGGCTCAGCAGGCAATCAACGAGAAGATCGAAAGGGAATGCATGTGTTGCATGACCGAGGAAGAACAAGAGGGTGGATGGTGGAGATGTTCGGGATGCTTGAAGAAGAGCCACCTGGTTTGCTTGGAACAGGCCGTGGATCACAGCGGACTGAACATTTGCCCACATTGCAGATGTGCTATTGTTGAATGATTTGTTTTTGTTGTTTTATAATTCTAACCTAATATTTGATGATTTCTTGTCATGTTAATTGTGTTTCTCCTTGTTTTTTTTTCGGTTTCAATCCAAATGTTACTTGTAATAAAGCTTACTAATGATAACTCGAACACAGAACCGGCCATTCTCCCTCTCAACACGCGCCCCTAATTCAAATTCCCGCATTTTTTGAGTTGCTACTCATTGCCCATCGATACGCAACCATTGGCCGTCTGCCAATAACCTCCTAAAGCTGAAGGTGGACGCAGACAAGGGTCAGCAGACTGTTGTTCGATTTGAGAGATAGGGGTATCATAAAACGACGCAGACTCTTTTTGCACTTTGCCCGTCCTCATTGATGACGAGAGATGAGGTCAAAGTATCCAATCTAATGTCGTGCTGTTGAATGATTTGTTGTTGTTATTTGTTGTGGTTGTTTTGAAATTGATAAACAAATGAATCTTTGTTTGAATATAATGACCTCTACCTCAACAGAAATGCTTCCACTCTCTCGTACTCGTAGACGCAGACACCACCAGATGGCAACCCACCACACACACGCAACCGACCTGATGCTTTGTGGCCTCTTTTTTTGAATTTGTGATGAACATTTTGTCTTTTTCCTAGCTTTCTCTCTGTTATTTCATGAGTTCTTTTGACAGTTTTGTTCGTTAAAAATTAAGACTTCCATATAATTCCATTTTGAATTCCGTCGAAAAGCTTTTCCTTTTCAACGTTCAAAACGCTAGACAGAGAGTGTGACCGTTGAAGACGTAGAGAGCGGCAGGTGTTGCGAATCTAAGGTCACTTATACACACAGTATTCAAATTTTCTCCCAATTTCTTTTTAAAACTATCCTTCTGTTCAATAACTATAATTACAGAAAAATGAACGATTTGGAATTGCATAAGGGATATTCGAATACTTCTCAACTTCCGAAAGCCTCATTCATTGCGCTTCAAAAATATATACCTGAAAACGTAAGTTGTCTTGAGAATCAGTTGATCAGTTCGAACTTTTTCAGGTATGGAAACGTTTGAAGAAAGGCTGTCTGTCATGCAAACCAATAGGTTTAGTGAAAATTGAAGACTATCTGGAAGAGCTGTTCAAAGTGTCGCTTATTGATATGAGTTTGTGTTGCTTTACAAGGAACAACTGACTTTTTCTTATTTTTAGGAAGATACGGATCTGCGAAACAACTTGGTTTTCATATCACCATTTTCCGGAATTTTCCCGGAGCACAAAACGTATTTGAAAATGCGCGTTGCGATCTTTTCAGGGTGAGTGGAAGCAGGCAGTTGTCTTTTTTGAAAAGTATGTTTCCAGACATCTATAATTATGTACTACAACTGTAAAGGAGACCCATTCATGTACAAACAAGACTTATATATTCATGCGGAGTATTTCTTGTTGAAGAATCTTGTTTGTAAACCAGAGGTTATTATTATTATCAGGGGGTTTTGGAAATGAAACATTCCAACTTCAGGTCAAGAATATTGTTGTGTTAGTTCTTGTTGCCCAATTGAAAGATTACCAAACTACAATCAATTCAAAGTGTGAGATGCTTCCCGTTTCTGATGAAATCACAAAGCGTTTATCTCGGACATATGACGCAATCGTTGAATCGGAAAAGAATGAAGATCCAGAGGTAAGAAATAGTGTTCGGGTGATCAAATTGAACCTGGCAATCGGTGATGGCTCACGTCGTCTCGTCTACCTGGTTGCCCGCAATCGACGGTGCGGCCTGGCGTATCAGTTACTGAGAAGCACACAGACACACACAGAATTTTCCACATAGTAATATTATCGTTGCAACTCAAAGGTCATCGGGTAGATTTACGGAGTTCCGACTCTCGCAACGAAACGAAAGTTCTTGGCGCAAAACGTGTTGCGCCTTTAAAGCGGTGTACAGTAGTTGCGCATGAAAATGATTCCGTCTTTTTCCACTAGTTCTCCTCATTTTCATCGATATTCAACCGATTTTTGCATTTTTCACAAAAAAAAGCACAAAATTGATATCTTTGTTTAAAACTAGCAAAATTCGGATGAAAAAAACGAGGAAAATGAGTGGAAAAAGACGAAATTAATTATTGCGCAACTACAGTACCCCGCTTTGAAGGCGCAGCACGTTTTGCTTTCACTCGTTGCGAGAGTCGGAACACCGTAAATCTACCCGATGAACTTTTGAGCTGTAGCGATAATAATAATAAAGATAACATTTTCAGATAATCGCTGAAGATGAGGCGAGGTGTGCCCCTCGTTCGTTTTGTTATGAAGATATCTTGGCAAAAATGAAACAGCTGATTCCGCAATGGAATGATTCTCACCACGCACTTGTTATGATCGAATTGCAAAGAATGTGCCAAGAAAATCCACCGGAAACTTCGGAGCCCCTTTTTAGGAGTCTGCTAATAAACGTTAACCGTATTGTCAACCTCGTCGTCACATTCGTACGAGACAACAGACACCTCTTCTTTCCAGATCATTCTGACGTGAGTTGGATATTCTTTTCACAACTTTTAAGTATTATCGTTGTATTTCAAACTGAGAGTGCGGCGCACTTTTTTCCGAACGACACTCCGCGATATCTCGCCACGAGCGAAAGCGCATTTCGGGCGGGATACTGTAATTTTTTATTGCGAATTTTCACTTTTTTCATTGATTTTCTACCGATATACACCGGAATGATCATATTTTATGATTTTTCTGCAAAGAAATGCGGAAAAACGCGAGAAATCGGTAGAAAATTGATGAAAAATGTGAAAATTCGCACTAAAAATTACAGTACCCCGCCCGAAAGGCGCTTTCGTTCGTGGCGAGGTATCGCGGAGTGTCGTTCGGAAAAAAGTGCGCCGCACTCTCTGTTTGAAATACAACGATAATAATATTGTCTTCAGGAAAAGTTTCTGAAGCCTCGAAACGTGAGCATGTTTAAACATGGTAATCGCAAGTTTGTTTTCAAACGAGAACTCGAGGAGATCATGCCGATCCCGGAGAACCTTAAGAGCAACGACTCAGAAACAGTCGATGAAGCACTAGCCCGACAGATTGTAGAGAACCGACCTAACAAAACGATTAAAGTAGAGGTCTGAGATATTATACTGAAACTTTTATCAAAACAGTTCCATTTTCAGTTCACGGATGTCAAACTCAACAAGAAAATACCATGGCGTAATCAACTGGAATTGATGATTAAACCCAGACAATTTTTTAACCCTCCTCAAACTACCCGTTATTTGAGATTGTTTCAAGATGGCGATCAAAAGTTCGTGATGGCCGCAGAGCTGGCTCGCTACGCCGACGTGCCGGAAGACAAGTTGTCTGCGAAGCATTTGACAACTATAACGGAAGAAGAAGCATCGAGAATCATCAAAGATCACCCTCATTACTCGACTCCGATCGAGTTTGTCATTGTTCCAATCGGCCGTGCCAAACATTCAGCTGTTCCTATCAGAACTCCTGATAAAGGACATTGCAAACTGGCGAGTGATCTTTTTTCGGAACTGGTTCAAGACCTGATCTTTGGAACCGGCATCTTCCAGAAGATCAGAAAGAAGGAATGGTCTGAAGTTGAAAAGTTCTTTGATAAACTTGGACATTTGTTCAATCCTGAAGAGGTACGACGACCAATTTTAAAATGTTTCACGATATAATCTATATTTTTCAGAAAGAACCGTACTTCATCCAACTTGATGATTTTGAAAATGATAAGACTATGATATCGAACTACTTTGAAGATTTTGGCGACCGTCCTGTTAAGATCAATCGAAACGCCAAAGCCGACGGATTCACTGTTCAGAATCTGAAGAATGAGCTTGTGTATCTTGGGTTCGCAGAGTGTTTCCCGGGCATTACGAACCTTGCGGATGTGGTTTATGAACATGTGGTTAAGGAGAAAACTGAGAATGTTCTTACAACTTCTGACCTATTTGACGCCTTGGAGTATTGTGTGAGGATTAGCTTGTATCAAAAGAGTGAAAAGGTACGCTTATCTTATCAGTTAGCTGATTTTAATCAAAACTTTGTTTCAGATCTCTAAATTCATGCAAAATCAGAAAGGACGTTATCATCATCTTCTAACCATTTGCAACAAAACCCCTCTTCCAATGTCTACGACTTCCACAAATCGCTACAAGCATACTAAAATGAAATCATATAGTTTGGATGATGTAGAAGTCGCACCTCATAGCGTCAAATATCCAATAACAAAACAATTAGAAAAACAGATCATCTGCCCTAACGGTGATGAGCTGATCTATAACAACGTTGCGTTGGCCACGAAAATATCAACCGAAACAAAACAGTCTTACGAGAAAATAGTGTCACACTTGGAAGTGTTCCTTGTCTCGGAAAAAGAAGCAGAATACGCTCATCGAGAATACCAAAAAGTCTGTTCGCAAGCTAAAAAAGCAAGTGCAATGATATTGGACGTTTTCAGAACAGTGACAGAGTTTGTTGTGAGTTTCAAAAGTTGTCATTCTATTCGCAATCCCACCTGTTTCAGAAAATCGTGCCGAACAAATCGTTCTACCTCCGAACAATTTCAACAAACGTTATTAACCCAGAGGCGGATAGAATGGTTTTTGTGGAAGAGATTATGCGAGTTATACCTATACTTTTGAAACAACAAGGAAACTCCGAGAAAGAAGGTGATAAGAATACAATAATAATAATCTAGAACAACATTGCTTGCAGAGTTAGTTAAAAATATGATAGCCGACTGGGTGAGTGCGCACAATGACCATGTTTCGATGAGCATTGATAACCTGGATATGATTCTGGGGATCTTTGATATCGATAAATCACGGATAACGGTGAGAGCGATTCTCTTGGGTTCTTTCAAAATGTGTTGGTTTTTTAGCTTGTTCCTGACCCTGATTACGCTTTCTCGGTGAAAATTATTTTTCCCTTGAACACCGGCTATCCATCTCTCGTGACGCTCAGTCCGACTAGAGAAAACATTCTCGACTGCAACCAAGCAGTATTCAAAATATTCCAAGACATTGTGTGTGACATTGATTGGAGCAGAGGAGACTTCGATTGCAAGGATTCCAAGATCAGAACTAGCAAGTATGCATTCAAAGTGACAGTGTTGAAGGAGATGAAAAAAATATCAGATTATGTAAGGAAAACTTGAATTGAAAGTAAAATTTGTTTGGTTCTAGGCGAACTTTGTGTCTCTCATACATGTCGAAAAAATCGTTGCGACTCTTAAAAAATGCGCTGATTATACAGTCCGGAAGAAGGTACGTTGGTTGAAATTCATGTGGTTGGAGAATCAGAAACATCACTGATTTTATAGTGGTGTGCCTAGGTGATAGGTTTGGCTGAAACGTGGCAGAAATTTATTCCATGAAAAAGCTATCGGATCCTAGCAATTGGGATCGTAACCTTCTGCCAAGTTTCAACCAAATCTACCGTCGCAGCATACGGCAGGAGTATGCGCTCTACTGGACGAGCGAAAAAGAGTGTGAGAAATCGCGAGACGGCAGACAAATCAGAGAAAACTCTCCCGTTTTCTCACACTCTTTTGGCGCCTGTGCAGTAGGGCGCATACTCCTGCCGTATGCCGCGACGGTATCTAGGTCACCCTACACACTCTTGTTATCATTTTTGCATCTCAAAACTGCCGCTCACATTCCAAATTTCAAATTGGCGCTCACGATATCTTGAAGCGAAAAATACAGTAAGATTTTCATTTTTTAGAGTTTTTGGGTTTTTTTTCGAGTAAATTGTAGTCAGAAAATACGAAAAACTCAAAAATAGCCAAAAATCACTTCAAAATGATGATCTTACTGTAGTTTTCACTGCGAGATATCGTGCGCACCAATTTGAAATTTGGAATGCGAGCGCCAGTTGTTACACGCAACGATAATAGCCTGTAACAGACAATACCTTTTTCAACAAGAATTACGACCGTAATGTTCCATGTTTCAGAAAAAGTTGCTCACTCCACACATAAAACTCTTTGACGCCGAAATCTACGATTCAGTGAGCCTCTCGTTTTTCCTCTCTGAGTGCAAGAACTTCGGATTGTCGTACCAAGCCCCTCCAGGAGTTGGACAGAAAGAACTTGACCACGCTCTTATTCCGGTCTGGAAAGTCCGACTTCTATTCCTTGTCGAGTGGAGCAAAATGCTGTTTGACTTGCCCCAAAAGGATAGGAAGGAATACGGTAGTCTGGAAGCTGTTATCAGGGCAGGGATCTATCGAAAAGTGCCGTTGGACAAATGGAAAAATGAATCGGATTTCATGGTGAGGAGCAGGGTATTGGATGGTGGGAATTTACAAGTTTCAGGATGTGATTCTTGGGTTAAAACCGGAAATAGAGTACTCTGCCGATATCCTTGTGAACAAAACAGTTAGTTTTTTAAGTGAGTTAACAGTTGACAATTCATAAATTATATTATCCGACAATTCAGCTCCGGAAAAGGGCCACGAATGGCTGGAGAACACTTCATGGAGGGATCGATCGTATGTCAAGCGACTCGGAGTACTTGAATTCAACGAGTTGATCAGAAAAACTGCTGAGCGATCGGATGACCTGAGAGTGGTCATGAGAGCAATAGAAGAACAACCCAAGATAATGGAGAGAGTTCTTGAAATGTTTCGTAAGAATTGGTCAAAATCAACGCCGATTTTGAGGGGAATAGTGACGTTTTCGACTATGACAAAGAAAGAGCAGACTGAAGGATCAGCAGACACCAAAGATCAGAAAAATTCAGTTGTGGAAGGGAGTTCACAAGTAGGGAACACAGCCGTTCACGAAGGAAAAGTGGAGGAAAAACCGGAAACGGTCCCGCCGAACGACTCGAAAGATGTTGTGCAGCCAAAGAAGGTTCACGAATCGCCCGATGCTCCTACACCTACGGTATCTGCGGATTCTACTGAAGCCCAACGGAAAGAAATGGACGAGATGAAGCAGATGATAAAGATGTTACAAGAGGAAGTTTACGGAAAGAAGAAATCAACCCGAGAAACTGCAACAGTGTCAAAAACCGTCCCACTGGAAACCTATCAGAACGAAGTGAAAGAACTGAAACTGCAAATCGATCAGTT
>LR539437.1:180596-193764 GCA_900536315.3 Caenorhabditis becei | reverse complement strand
CTCGTTGCGAGAGTCGGAACACCGTAAATCTACCCGATGAACTTTTGAGCTGTAGCGATAATAATAATAAAGATAACATTTTCCAGATAATCGCTGAAGATGAGGCGAGGTGTGCCCCTCGTTCGTTTTGTTATGAAGATATCTTGGCAAAAATGAAACAGTTGATTCCGCAATGGAATGATTCTCACCACGCACTTGTTATGATCGAATTGCAAAGAATGTGCCAAGAAAATCCACCGGAAATTTCGGTGCCTCTTTTTAAGAGTCTGCTAATAAATGTTGACCGTATTGTCAACCTAGTCTGCATATTCGTACGAGACAACAGACATCTCTTCTTTCCAGATCATTCTGATGTGAGTTGGATATGTTTATCATAACTTTTGACACTTATTGTCTTCAGGAAAAGTTTCTAAAGCCTCGTAACGTGAGCATGTTCCAACATGGTAATCGAAAGTTTGTTTTCAAACGAGAACTCGAGGAGATCATGCCTATCCCGGAGAACCTTAAGAGCAGCAACTCCGAAACAGTCGATGAAGCACTAGCCCGACAGATTGTAGAGAACCGACCTAACAAAACGATTAAAGTAGAGGTCTGAGATATTATACTGAAACTTTTATCAAAACAGTTCCATTTTCAGTTCACGGATGTCAAACTCAACAAGAAAATACCATGGCGTAATCAACTGGAATTGATGATTAAACCCAGACAATTTTTTAACCCTCCTCAAACTACCCGTTACTTGAGATTGTTTCAAGATGGCGATCAAAAGTTCGTGATGGCGGCAGAACTGGCTCGCTACGCTGACGTGCCGGAAGACAAGTTGTCTGCGAAGCATTTGGCAACTATAACGGAAGAAGAAGCATCGAGAATCATCAAAGATCACCCTCATTACTCGACTCCGATCGAGTTTGTCATTGTTCCAATCGGCCGTGCCAAGCATTCAGCTGTTCCTATCAGAACTCCTGATAAAGGACATTGCAAACTGGCGAGTGATATCTTTTCGGAATTGGTTCAAGACCTGATCTTTGGAACCGGCATCTTCCAGAAGATCAGAGAGAAGGAATGGTCTGAAGTTGAAAAGTTCTTTGATAAGCTTAGACATTTGTTCAATCCTGAAGAGGTAAGAAGACCAATTTCAAGATGTTTCACAAAACAATCGATATTTTTCAGAAAGAACCGTACTTCATCCGTCTTGATGATTTTGAAAAAGATAAGACTATGATATCGAACTACTTTGAAGATTTTGGCGACCGCCCTGTTAAAATCAATCGAAACGCCAAAGCCGACGGATTCACTGTTCAGAATCTGAAGAATGAGCTTGTGTACCTGGGGTTCACAGAGTGTTTCCCAGGCATTACGAGCCTTGCGGATGTGATCTATGAACATGTGGTTAAAGAGAAAACTGAGGACGTTCTTACCACTTCTGACCTATTTGACGCCGTGGAGTATTGTGTGAGGATTAGCTTGTATCAGAAGAGTCAAAAGGTATGTTATCAGTCAGCTGATGAAATAAAAACATGGTTTTTTAGATCTCTAAATTCATGCAAAATCAGAAAGGACGTTATCATCATCTTCTAACCATTTGCAACAAAACCCCTCTTCCAATGTCTACGACTTCCACAAATCGCTACCAGCATACTCAAATGAAGTCATACAGTTTGGATGATGTAGAAGTCGCACCTCATAGCGTCAATGATCAAATGACAAGAAAATTAGTTCCACAGATCACCTGCCCTAACGGTGATGAGCTGATCTATAACAACGTTGCGTTGGCCACGATAATATCAACCGAAAAAAAAACAGTCTTACGAGAAAATAGTGTCACACTTGGAAGTGTTCCTTGTCTCGGAAAAAGAAGCAGAATACGCTCATCGAGAATACCAAAAAGTCTGTTCGCAATCTAAGGGAACGAGTACGATGATATTGGGCGCTTTCAGAACAGTCACAGAGTTTGTTGTGAGTCTCGGAAGTTGTCATTAATTTCGCAATCCAACCTGTTTCAGAAAATCGTGCCGAACAAATCGTTCTACCTCCGAACAACTTCAACAAATGTTATTAACCCAGAGGCGGATAGAATGGTTTTTGTGGAAGAGATTATACATGTTATACCAATTCTTTTGAAGCAACAAGGAAAGTCCGAGAAAGAAGGTGATAAGAATGTAATGATAAGCATCAAGAACAACAGTGCTTGCAGAGTTGGTTAGAAATATGATGACCGGCTGGCTTCGTGCGAACAAAGGCCATGCTTCGGTGAGCATTGATGACCTGGAACAGATTCTGGAGATGTTTGAAATCGATAAATCACGGATAACGGTGAGAGCGATTCTCTTGGATTCTTTCAAAGAGTGTTGGTTTTTTAGCTTGTCCCTGACCCCGATTACGCTTTCTCGGTGAAAATGATGTTTCCATTGAACACCGGTTATCCATCTCTTGTGATACTCAGTCCGACTAGAGAAAACATTCTCGACAGCAACCAAGCAGTATTCAAAATATTCCAAGACATTGTGTGTGACGTTGATTGGAGCAAAAGAGACTTCGATTGCAAGGATTCCAAGATCAGAGCTAGCAAGTATGCGTTCAAAGTGACAGTGTTAAAGGAGATGAAAAAAATAGCAGATTCTGTAAGGAAAATTTAAAGAATTGAAAGTGAACTTTATGTGGTTTTAGGCGAACTTTGTGTCTCTCATACATGTCGAAAAAATCGTTGCGAATCTGAAAAAATGCGGGGATTATACAGTTCGGAAGAAGGTACGTTTGAGGGAATAAAAGGGAGGTGCCTAGGGGTAGATTTGGCGAAAACTTGGCAGGAGGGTATGTTACGGCCACAATAGCTTCTCATTTAAATGGTTTACTAGGCGTAGAACAAGCTTCTGACCTCACTTTTCGACATTCAGCGGACACCACAAGCTTAATTTATGAAAAGATCTCGATTACCGTAAAACCTCTATTAGAAGGGCACCTAATAGTTTGACTTTGAGCTTTTCTATCTCAAAAACTAGAAGAGTTATCAAAAAGTTGTCAACTGCAAAGTTGTAGACGAAGATTGGAACTACAACTTTGCAGTTGACAACTTTTTGATAACTCTTCTAGTTTTTGAGATAGAAAAGCTCAAAGTCAAACTATTGGGTGCCCTTCTAATAGAGGTTTTACGGTACCAGCAGCTATTAAGACCGTAACCTACCGTTTTGTCAAGTGGCTGCCAAATGAATCTTGGTCACCCTACACACTTCCAGCAATCAACAGATCATATCTTTTTGAACGGAATTACGACTGAAATGCTCCATGTTCCAGAGAAAGTTACTCACTCCACACATAAAACTCTTTGACGCCGAGATTTACGATTCAGTGAGCTACTCGTTTTTCCTCTCTGAGTGCGAGAATTTCGGATTGTCGTACCAAGCCCCTCCAGGAGTTCGACAGAAAGAACTTGACAATGCTCTTATTCCGGTCTGGAAAGTCCGACTTCTATTCCTTGTCGAGTGGATCAAAATGCTGTTTGACTTGCCCCAAAAGGAGAAGAAGGAATACTGTAGTCTGGAAGCTGTTATCAAGGCAGGAATCTATCGAAAAGTGCCGTTGGTAGAATGGATAAATGAATCGGATTTCATGGTGAGGAGATGGGTATGGATGGTGGGAATTTACAAGTTTCAGGATGTGATTCTCGGGTTAAAACCGGAAATAAAATACTCTGCCGATATCCTTGTGAACAAAACAAATAGCGTTTTATGTGAGTTGACAGTTGAGCATTCATAAATTGTACGATTCGACAATTCAGCTCTGGAAAAAGGCCACGAATGGCTGGAGAACACTTCGTGGAGGGATCGACCGTATGTCAAGCGACTCGGAGTACTCGAATTCAAGGAGTTGATCAGAGAAACTTCTGAGCGATCGGGTGACCCGAGAGTGATCATGAGAGCTATAGAAGAACAACCCAAGAAAATGGAGAAAACACTTGAATCGTTTCGGAAGAACTGGAAAGAATCAATGCCGATTTTGAGGGGAATAGTAGCGTTGTCGACTATGACAAAGAAAGAGCAGACTGAAGGATCAACAGATAGCCAAGATCAGATAAGTTCAGTTGTGGAAGGGAGTTCACAAGAAGGGAACACAGCCGTTCACGAAGGAAAAGTGGAGGACAAAACGGAAATGACCGTGCCGAAGGACTTGAAAGATGATGCGCAGCCAGAGAAGGTTCACGAATCGTCCAATGTGACACCTACGACATCTGCGGATTCTACGGAAGCCCAACGGAAAGAAATGGATGAAATGAAGCAGATGATAAAGATGTTACAAGAGGAAGTTTACGGAAAGAAGAAATCAACCCAGGAAACTGCAACAGTGTCAAAAACCGTCCCACTGGAAACCTATCAGAACGAAGTGAAAGAACTGAAACTGCAAATCGATCAGTTTCATAAAAAGTTCCAACGGGCGAGTGTTCTGTGTAATGAGAGGACTGCAGAATTGAAGACGGCAACGCAGAAACTGGAGAAGCTGAAAAAACAGGAGTCATCTGCGGAGAAGACGTTGAAGGAGATTCGGGAGAAGGAGAAGGGAAAACCGACGAGGGAACAGTTGGAAAAGGAGTTGGAAAAGACGAAAAAGTAAGGGATTCGGTTCGGTTCGGTTGATTCAAGATTGGTGGTTTCAGGGAGAGAGCAGCTGAACAAAATGAGTTCCAGAAGAAGATGGAGGCGATGGAAAAGGAGAAGCTCGAACAAGCGAGAGTTCAGGAGCAGTCTGCTGAAACCATCAGAGAACTGACACAGGAACTTGAACGGTAACCGTCTCCATGTAGTCACAGCAAGACAATCTTCTAAATTTCAGCCAGCGACTTACCTCTACATCGGAAGCAGGCCGGATGAACATCCGAATCGCTGAACTGGAGTCGTTCTATTCGGAAAGTCAGCAGAGGATTCGGCTCTTGAAAGACCAGCTCCCAAAAGAAACTGTCGAAAGTTTCAACTTCCGACCTTCCCTAGAAATGAGGAAGACGCTGGGCAAGCTTCGAACCGACCAGGACCCCCTCCTCTCTGGAAAGCACTCCGACATTGCTCTGAGAAAAGTTCTGAAGTGAGTAGATTGCTACGTTTCCCCCTAAATCCATGACACAATTTAGACTGCAAAAAATGACCGAGGATCCCAAAGTTCACGACCTTGCCGATTATTATCTTACCGATTATAATGAGAAGCTGTCGGAGTTCTCGGGTATGATCTCGGAAAACATCAGACGAATCCAGGTGAAAATGATCTCCGGGGTTTTGACTATATCATTGATTTCAGGCGGATCCTCTTGTCACACAACCGGAACTACTTCCTCATCTGCAATTCCCAGCACTCAACGACTACATTGACCAGGAAACCACGAAGGCCCAGCAGGACATCAACTGTGGCAACCCATCATCGGAACATCAATTCCTCGGGTCGCCCCTTCTAGCAGTCTTGGCTAGGGAAGGGTCGTCGCGTTGCACTGGCTCTCCAGGCATCGCCGTCACTGTCGCTCTCTAAATGCCGTTATCCCCGTTTCCTAATGGCCCAAACTCTCAGTACAATCCACGTAGGAATAAGGGTGGTTCATGGATTTATTAGGCTTCAGGCCTTTTAATGACAAGAATCAAGGATATAAGTCAAGGAAAAGTAGTAATCAGGGAAGTAACAATAGAATCAGGGATGATAAACTGTGATAACAACGGATTAGAGTTGATAAGACAGAATAATAGGTAAACAAGGATGAACAAGGTGCGGCGGGGTTACTGTCGCGCCTGCACATCCGGGTCTCGACGCGCTCGCAGGTACGGTGGCTCGTAGGCGGCGATTTGAACGTGGTTTCCTGGTGTATCGAAGCCAATGGTGACGAAGGAAGCAGCGGCGAGAGGCGAAGAGCAGGGAATCTGTAAGAATAGCATATATATTTAGTAATTAGGTGATTGAAGGCTATAATTGACGCTCATTAGAGCCAGACAATTATAGCCAAGACGGTTGGGGCTTACCAACTGGTGGTAACCGCAACACTCCGGGGGAGAGAGGTCGACATCCGGGATGTCGGCAATACAACTGACATAGTTGATCGCTTTCTCCGTTGCTCTCCTCGGGAGGGACGGACGCAGGGCTGTGGCTATGCACTTTCCAGATCTCGTCGTAGTGGTAGCGAGAGGTGGGCCAAGGTCTGTCATGATCTTTGGAGTTGACAACGTCTTAGACTTTCGAGTGAGAGCTTCCGTTTTGGATTTGTCTTGTACTCGACAGGAAGTGTCTGACGGTTCTCCATTTGTGCAGATTTTTGTTTGCTGAATGGTGCTCAGGGCACGTCCACTACTCATCGGCGTTGTCAGGGCCGGAGAAGCTGTTACAGGGATGGCTTCAGCAGAAAGGCGGACATGATGGTCCTGAACCTTCACATCCTGTAGCTTGGAGATGAAGTAATTTTCGTCAATTTCCAAAGGAATCAGTTGACAAACTGCACGTTGCACAACTGTATCCTTACACTGGATACTGGCAGACCTCGTGGAATCATCCGAACTAGTGTGCACTTCGGTGATTCGTCCCAACAGCCATTTATTGCGTGGAAGCATGGCGGTTTTCACAATGACCACTTGTCTGACTTGTGGTTTGATCAGGGAACACTTTTTTGGGCCATATTTGACGTCTCGAAGGTTGGTCAGATAGTGAACATACCAAACCTTCCAGATCTCCGTTAAGCAAGCTTCGAGTTTTGCAGTGTGCGCTCTTGCTCTTTCTTTTGTTTTGCCTTCTGGTGATCTTGCCAGGGCTACTTCTTCGTCGAACGGGAGTTCTACCGCGACGGATGGAAGTAGTAGATCGATCGGTCTCAGGGCTACCATATCTTTGAAAGAGTCAGGATTTGGCACAATAGGTCTATTGTTGAGAAGACCTTCAACCCGGATGATGATGTGCTGCATGTCGACGAAGTCGAACAGATTCTTCCTGATAATCTTGCAGACTTGATGTTTGACGATACCAACGATGCACTCGTAGATACCGCGCTGCCATGTGGCAAAAAGGGTAATGTGCTTGAACTCAATCTGATCTCTGGCGAGGAGTTCAGTCAGGGAAGCGCTTGGAGTCAGGGATACTAGATCCTCGTTGATGATTTTCTCTCCAAGGCCGAATGCTTGTGCGATGTCGCTGTAGATCAGGGATGGAATTCCGCGATGAACGGAAATGTTTTTCAGGGCTATAACTTCCGAGGAAGAATTCAGGGCAGTAAAATGTGGCGCTTTATTGGCTGCCTTTATCCTGGGGGCCACGAAAAAATGTTGCACCTGGGAGATCGTTGACGTTGATCGTGATGGCCGAACCCATTCCTCCTTGGCGATATCTTTCTTGCTGACTGATGCGATTCTGGCATCCGCTAGTCAAGTGATGATTACTGCAGTGGATGCAGCTTTTTCTTCCGAGCATTTCGCAGTCTGCCAGTTTGTGTCCAGTGCAGCCGCAGTTAATGCATCTGGCTTCGTCTTGGACTCTTCGGCGAACTTCTTCTGGTTTCAGGGAACAAGCTTCGGAAATGTGTCCAGGGCCACAGAGAACGCATTTCTTTGACGAATCCTGGTTCAATTCAGGCATGGTCAAACGCATCTTGTTCCAACGGGCATCCTTGGCTTTAGTTTCCCAGGGATCCTTTGTGAACTCGAAAGTTCTTTCCGCTCCTCTCTTCGGCGAGTCATTCTCTCCAGAATTCTGATTCTTGAAGGACTGCTGTGCCGACGTATTCGCATGGAGCAAAACTTCAGGGCTGCTGACTGGCAACTCGTTATCTGGTTTGATAGCGATTGTTCTGCAACCATTGTAGTCGTAGGAAATCTTTTCCTTGTCGACCATTTCGCGAACTCTGTTGACGAACGCTTCGAAAGTTGGATATGACTTCTTCTCCGCACGTATGTCAATGTGCATGGTCTGAGGGAGTTTGAACAGAAGTGTAGTGATGCTGGCTGCATCATTGTCATATCCGGCGTCTTTCATCGTAGCCACTTTCTTCAAGAATTCGTTGAGACTATCAACCATCTTGTATGGATTCGTCTGTTCGAAGGTAAGATTTCGAAGCTCTTGGTCCAGGGCATATTTGTCCGTGACCACTGTACCATAGGTACTGTGGAGTATTCGAATCGTTCTGTCCAGGGATTGTCTCGGATCAGTAGTGATGCTGAGGCAATTTGCGGCTTCTCCTTCAAGGACTGTCGTCATCACTCCAAGTTTCATGGTGTCTGACAGGAATGGATTCTCCTCGACAATCTCTTTGAAGCTAGCCAGGAATGCTGGCAGCGCCACCGGGCTTCCCTTGAAGCGTGGACGAATGTTATTGATCGCTTCTTGCAAAGTTCTGGGTTTCGGTGGAACTCCTGGCATTCCGAATTGTGGAGGATAATACCAGTAGTATGGCGGAATCATCATCTGTTCCATATTTGTCTTGGCTGGAGGGATAGATCCTTGCGAGTTTGCTGGCTGTCCCATCGGAGTAGCGCCTGCTGGTTCACGGATCTGCTCGATTTCCTCGTCTTCAGGAATTGATTCGCTATGGTGCGATTGTCTGGGGACAGATGGTTTCGAGGCACGATCAAGGATTTCACGCAAGTTTTCTGGTATGTGCGGACACATTCTTGGTTCGTGATCTCCGTTACAGAAAGTGCAACCGCCAGGGCTACTGTACTGCTGATAGACTTGTTCTGGAGTCAACATGTCGAACTTGTTTTGAACAGTGCGACGCCCTGCTCGCTCTTCACACGTGCGTTTGTATGTTCCAGTGGTTGCTGGATGTTGAACAAGTGGGACTCCCATTGGAGTACTGTATACCGAATGACCAGCGGTGAACGGAGTTTCCTGACTCGGTATTGGAGTTGGTCCTTTGGAATTGGCTCGAAGTGGAGTTTTCTCCAAGGATTGTGGCAACGGTGGAGTCTTGAAGGCCAGCTGTTCTCTGAGCTGTTTGACTCGTTTCTCTTCGGCAAGCTTCTGCTTCTGGAGATTCGCCAACAGAGTCTGGTCTCTCTCGTTGCGTTCATGAGTTCCTTTCAGAATGGCTTCTCGCTTTTCAGCTGCCATCTTATCTGCCAACTTCTTCTGTTCCAATTCCTTTTCCAACAGTGCACGGATTTTCTGTGCCACCTCGTTGTCTTTCAGGGCACGCATGATCTCACGCTGATTATTCGTCACAGTGTTGAGGTAATGGTCATTGGCTTCAAGGATGTCATCTTGTCCTGTCTCTCTGATTGGTGAGAGTCCTCTCGGAGTTTCAGGGAGATTGTTTCCTTGAGCTGACATTCTTCTGTCACCAATCTGATGCGTCGAAAACGAATCATCAATGAATTGGATGTCGTTGACACTGCTCGGACGGCGAACAGTTGGGACGGAAAGACTTCTTGGAGTCGGACTGCTGAGTCGGCTCTCCAGTGCAGTTTCAGGGGCATCACGGATTTCTGCGAGCACCATGGCTTCCAATGGCAGATCTTCAGGGCTCTCTCCGTCTCCGCGGTACTTGAACTGCACCAGTGTCTGATGAGCTTTCGTGATAAGTCCTTCCGCTTCTTGCAGTGACTCCACGATTTCCTTCGAAGCGATATGCTCCTCCAGATTTGCACGGAGTTCATGCTTGTTGGCGAACTCTTGCATGCCTTCGTAAGCATCAAAGGAGTCAAGGATCTCGTTCTGCATTGTTGCAATCTTTTCTCCGATCACTTGAAGCTCCGCTTGAGCTGCGTGCAGGGCAAACAATTGTTCCTGAGTTGGGTTCTGTCCACAGGCCTCCAATCTATTAGTCAGGGCATGCATCTTCGCAAGGAAGATGTTGACTGTCTTGGTGACCGTGGCTTTCAGTGGAGTCAGGCATCGACGACGCAGTGCCATTTCTTCCTGCTCCAGGGCTTTTTGTTGATTATTGATAGGATTGGGCTGATCCATTGCTCTTGTCTCGCACTACTTGCTTGATACACTTTACCAAGTTGAGTAGTCTGAAATGACATAGCGTTAGTCTTGGTAATGGTACCGGAGACGCTAATAGAACGGTTCAAGACACAATGATATCATGGGGTCCATTAAAGGAAAGTAATAAAAGGAAAAAAGATGTGATACTGTTCTCGGCAGTAGTTGGGCAAGTGTTCATTTAACTCTGGAATTTGCTAAGTTTGTGCTGCAGCACATGTCTAGCGCCTTCTGAAGCTCATTATCCCATCTATCATCTTCCGATCCTTCGGATTTTCGTTGGCCGACGATCATCTTCCAGATCTACATACATCTAACGGCTGATAAAGTTTTCCACTTACTGCCCTACAGCTGATAGCAGTATCTCCGATTTATAGCTTCCGTCAAAACTAGGAGTGATCAATCTCTTTGCTTATCAGTAAGCTAAACGCTGTCTTCGGGATGTTACGCGTCTTCTAGTGGAATCAATTAAGATTACATGTTGCTAGGCGACAGAATATTTGAGGAATATGCTGCCGAGAGCTTCCGACTCGTCAGTCAGTCGCTCTGGTTTGTGGAATACCGTCCATGCAACTCGGAAAAGTGGCTAGTGAGTTCCCGATCACTCCACTGATAGTGTCAGTGCGACTGATACGGGTAGACCGAATCTTTTCTCCGCTACTCTTGTATTCCTGAGGTAGAACAGAAGTCATATTCTCTTCGTAACCTCACTACCTGCTCACAATTCAAAGCTACAATTTGATAACTCGTTTCGGAAATATCGCATTGTCCCTCTAGCTTTGTTTTATGCAACAGGATAGTTCCCCTTGAACTCTGTCTACGCATTGTCTCAAGGGTTTTGGTAGTGTATGACACCTACCGATAGCATTCTTGTGAATCTGCTAATGATTCACGGAGTGCAGAAAACTATCTTGTGCAGAATGTGTTGCAAGCTTCGGAGCTGTGCCGAAGCAAATGTGAGTACTGCTAGTGAACCGACTGTGTGGCAGCGCACTTGCAGGACCTCTCCGGCCTTCAGTGCCTCCAACTTATAAGAAATTTGAACACAACAATGTTATTTCATTATCATTACTTCATTGATAAGTCAGTAAGCATTATTAGGTAACACCGGCGTGTACCTTACAGAGAGAAATGGCATTGAGTGCTGAAGGGATAGAAGGAATGGTGACACGAGAGCTTAAGGCTCCGTGGAATGAGAAGAACGATCCTTATGACAAAGATTCCAGGGATTTCAGACTTTGGAACTTTTAGAAAGAACCAACATGAATTAATGTGTGGCACGCAGGCCTGTCAGACGGATAGTAATCAGGAATCATAGGATACAGTAGTCAGGGCTATTGAGTCAAGGCACAACAAATATCAGGGATACACTGATTTTGCAGGGAGTTGTGAGTGAGGGATTAATCATGATTCTGCAGCCTTGAACGATTCTTGTTTGCCTTCATGATCTGCCATCGCCATAATGACTCCTGGTTGTCGGCTATCCGTGTCAGTTTTGGGAATTTGTCTGGTTGCTAGTTGGCAAGGATTTGAGCGAGCGTCTCGGTTTGAGTTCCTGTGTTTTGGAACGTCTTCGTGAACTTCTGAGCCGCCGACGCTCTTCTTCTCACTGAATGGCTTGCTCCTGATATGCCAGAAAGCGTTGTTGCGTGATGGGTCAGGGCAAACACTGCAGGGATCGTAGAGATACTGGTTGTCAGAATTTTGTGACGGTTCAGCTTGACCGGCAATACGGTGCAAAGGCTGAAAGCAATTATTCTGTACATTTTTCCCATAATCTACTTACTTTTATTTGATCCTTGAACTGATCAATCTAACTCTCGATCTGACCAAGTGCAGCGACTTTCAGGGAACTGTGAGACGTGCATCTATGGCATCTGTCGTTGGTGCTGAGTCAGGGACGGATTCCAGAGCATCCGGTTCCGCAGAACATGTGCATGCGATTGATCATTGATCGACGCAAATCTGGTGCTTGCTCTTGGGTTTCCAGGGCCTGATCTTCGAGACGATGGAGGTGTCAGGGCTCTTGTGGTCCTTCGAGATCCGATGGTCTCATTTTTGCACCAGTCGCGTTCTTCCTCAAGAACGGCGGTTCGTACAACGTCTTCTGCAGCTCATTTCACTGAAAACAACGATTTATATTGATATGAGACTTATGATAGTAAGAGACGGTACGATACGGAGGGATATGCGTATAGAGAGAGAGTTGATTGACTATTTTGCCTGAATATATATATATGGACGAGGGGAGAGAAATTTCTACAGTTACCGGTGCCACTACTCTTGATGTTCCTACTCAAGACGCGGTAACCCCCTTCTTCAACCATCTATGCGAGAGCGCAATTCTCTGAAACATGAGGTTGCCATGTGATACCCCGGGGGGAAAATCCGAGAAATTCTGTGAACTTCTGGAGCAGACTAGTTGATAAGGAATTAATTCCGTAAATTCTCGGGAAATTGTGATAAATTGATAACAGGCATTCTACAATTTCGTAACTAGTGTATTTCTGAGTGCTCTTTTTCAATTTTTGTGCGAATTCGTGAGAATTGCCCCGAGTGACTGGGGTTTCTGCTGAATTATATCTGCAACATGTGAATTTTTGAAAATTAGAGTTTCACTCTTCGCTCCAGGGATTAATTCAAGGATTTATGATAAAAACAGTCATTCTTTTCAAGATCTGAGCTGATCTGAATAATTCTTGCGCTCCGGTGACGTCGCTGTGTCGGCGAGAGGTCAAAAAACCGGGAATGACTGACGAACGGGCGCGCCGCTCGATTTTACCGTTCGATTTGTAACGGTTTTCCGAAATTCCCGTGATTTTAGCTCAAACATGATAATCAGGGATATTCCGGGTACTTCTTGTGGAGTTTCTGCTACATTTAGGCTGTTTTAGGTGAGAGCGACTCAATCACCGATTTAAAACACACGGGAGCACAGCTCAACCGAAACAGCTCACCGGGATCAATCTCAACCGGTTTTTAGTGAGAGCGACTCGATCACTATAAAAATCTGGGAGCGACTCGACCAGAGTATCAAATTCGGGATCAATCTCGACCGAATAGCAGAAAAAAGAAGAGAAAAAAAAAAAAAAACGGGAGCGAATCAACCGTTGAGACAAATTTTTGTCTCCTCCACGAGAAGTACACGCGGTGGGCAGCGGGAAACTAGTCCGCGCACTGCTCGCGACCGCGCGAGAGCGGGAAGGAAAAACGGAAGGAAAGAGCGGACAAAAAG
>LR539437.1:119975-177468 GCA_900536315.3 Caenorhabditis becei | reverse complement strand
GGCCCCCCACCCCATCTTGTGCATAATAATGCATGGGGTGGGGGGCCATAGCGGCGTGTGGGGGGCAAGGATGGGGTGGGGGGTGATTCTGGAAATTTACCAACCACTTTTTGCAAAGAACTCCTTCGACATGAGTTAGTGACTTTTCAGCAAAGTCTGAGAATATGGAAACTTTCAGGACGTTATGGAACAGCAAAAACGCTCGCTGAAAACATCAACTACTTCCGCCACTTCACTGGTTCTCACAAAGTGTTCGGTGATGATCCTTGCAATTTTTATTTTGTAAGCACACATCAACTGTCTTGTTTCGTCAATACTACGTTCCAGACAGTCGTCTCAGCCTATTCAAATACAAGAAATGAACAATTCATTCACAAGCAAGACGTTCTCGTGTCTCTTCAAGGGATGTACTTGAGCAAGTTTGCTGTAATGGTGGGTTAAAAATCTTCAATCGGGTCAATGTTCAAAATTTAGAGAGAGGCGGATAGGAAGTTAGATCGTCTTATTCTGGCAGCCTTCCTGAAATCAAACGAACCAAAACTTGAGTCTGTCTGTGAATTTGTTCCTATGGATGAGTTCGATCAATCTTTTAACAACGATGTGTTCAGGAAGTTGAATGAAGAACTGAACGAGGTAAATAACTCTTGTGAAACGTTCGAAAGACTATTTTCTTGTTTTGCAGATTGCGGAGCTAACGATACCACATCCAATCACCTTTAGTGGTATTCAGGAGATAATGAGAGAAATCGTACCTGGCTGGAATGATAAAGACTATCTTAGAGCAGTCGAAATGTTACGGAAAATATTCGAGACGACACCAAAAGCGAAGCTCGAAACGACTTTTGTTGACATTTTGAGTGACATACAAACTATGATTCTCTCGGTCAACTCTCTCATTCACTCATTCCCTCACTTTTTCCTGCCAAATCAATATGATGTGAGTTGAGAGTTTCGCATAACTTCACGAATTGGGATTCTGTTCCAGAGCGAATCTACCGATACCAAATACATCAGAATATTCGAAGATGGTGAGAAGAAGTTCGTGATGACTGAGGAATTGAGCCGTGTTGCTTCTATGGCCGGAGAGAAGATGTCAGAGAGACATTTGACTACTGTCGATGAGACAACAGCAATGAATCTCCTTCTGACTAAGGCTCACTATCCAAATGTCGATTTGCTACAAGTTCCGATCCAACGAGCGACACATTCTGCGCTTCCAATCAGAACTCCCGATAAAGGACATTGTAAACTGGCCATTGATCTTTTCATGGAACTGGTGCATGATCTGATCTTTGGTGTCAAGATCTTCCAAAAGCTGAAAAACTCAGAATGGCCTGTGATCGAGCAGTTTTTCAAGAAACTCCTTCATCACTTCAATCCCGAAGAGGTAAGAGAAACATTGAATGTTCGAAGGATTCTAGTCCAATTTTCAGAAGGAACCGTACTTCATCCGACTTGATGACTACGAGAAAGATGGAATAATGAGGTTGAACTACTTTGATGAGTATGACAGTCGACCGACGAACAACATTCGGAACGCTAAGGCTGATGGATTCACGGCTCAGAATCTCACAAATGAGCTTGTGTATCTGGGATTCGAAGAGATGTTCCCCGATATTACAACAATGGCAGATCAGGTTTATAAAGAAGTGGTGAAAGACAAGAAAGGCCAGATCCTTCAAACAACGGATCTTTTCACTGCTGTGGGACAATGTGTCACGTGTTCCCTGATACAAAAACTTCCCGATGTGAGTCGAATTTCAGTTTCTCAAATAACGTCAACTTTTAGATCAAAGAGTTTGTCCGCAATCAGAATGGGAAAAATTGGCCTTTCCGATTTGATGTATCTAACCTTCCGATCTCACCGAGCAAACGTTTCAATGATACGAAGTGGAAATGGATTGATATCGCTGATATCCAAGTGACGAATACAACTAGGAGAGAAGGAAAATTTGAAAAATTGGACAAGAAATTTATTCTTCCGGGTGGCAAAGAGCTGTGGTACAATGACAGCGGATATGCATCGGCGGCTATAAAAATCTGTGCTCGCTGTCCGAAAAAGCTCCAAAAGTTACTTCCAGTCAGTGACCAAGATTGTCAAGATGTGTTTTTGATGGATTCGGAGGAAGTCGAATGGTTGTCTAGGGAGTACAAAATGGAGGGAACTATTCCGAACACATTGAAGAATGCATTGTTTGCATCTCAAATTACTCAATCGATAAGAGTAAGTTAACTTTAGAAGACAGTGAAAACCACCTTAATTCAGAGACACTTTCCGAACAGAGTACTGTATCTTCGGACATTCTGGCTCAGCCCCATTAACAGGAAAGAGCAGGGACTTTTCTTTTCCAACGAAGTCTACAAAGTGATTCTGTTAGCTTTGCAGCAACAACAAGGCACTGACAAGTTAGATGAAGGTAACAGTTAATGGAAAAAGTCTTGTGATTGATGAGATCTGTTAAGAAACTGATATGTTATGGAGGGAATACAAGGAAACCCATGAACAAACAATGACTTTGAATATGAAGGAACTCAAAGAAGCTCTCGAGTGGTTTGATGTTGACAAGTCTCAGATTACTGTAAGATAAGGTTCTGACGACTATTGCCCAAGCAATGATTTTCAGCTGATCCCAGACATCGCTTACGCTTGGTACGTCGCAAATCAGATGCCCGTGAACACCGGACGTTCGACAATCGAAGTTATTGGACCTGGTCGAGAAGAGTTCCTCGATCTAAGTCAAGCAGTTTTCAAGATTTTTCAAGAAGTTGTCTGTGACATTGATTGGAGCAAGAACATTCCGGGAGCCAATGATCCGACCAATTCCCTTTACGCCTTTCAATCGGAAATCTTAGTTGCGATGAAGATGGTGACGGAGATGGTGAGTTGATGAGGATGGAGGGCTAGATGTAAAACTGTTTGCAGGATTTATTTGTTCCGGTCGGAGGAGTTGAAGAGTGTGTGAAGTTTCTGAAAACAAAGAAGCATTACCTGAATTGTAAAAAGGTGAATTCTAGGGGATAACCCAGAATCTTGATAAACTAACATTACAGGAGCTTCTCCTCACTCCACTCATCAAACTATTCGATTGTGACATTAATGACACGATCAGCATCGCATTCTTCCTCACGGAATGTGAAAAGTACGGAATTCCATACCAAGCACCACCGAATATGAACAAAACAAAGCTTTGCAACACTGATCTGCACGTCTGGAAAGCACGACTTCTGTTTCTCTACGAGTGGAACAAGATGTTTTTTGCCTTCCAGGACAATCTCAGATCGGAATATGGCGATATTGAAGATCTGATCAAGAGTGGAATCTATCATAGAGCTCCGCTTGTCAATTGGGAGAGTGAGGCGGATTTCATGGTTTGTTGACCAAAATTGAGAGTGAGAGAGAATTCAAGTGCAAATTTAAGAAATTGATCGTTGGAGTGGACATAAAGCAGCAAAAACATGTCAAGGAGATCCAATTCACCAGCGCTCAGTTTCTTCGTAAGTCTCATCTCCGAGTTTTTGTATAATAGAACGCTTTCAGACAAACCAAGGAACCACGAATGGCTTGAGAACACCTCCTGGAGAGACCGGACCTACATCAAGAGATTCCGGAAATGGGAAGTTATCGAGCTAGCTGAAAAATTGAAAAGTTCTCCCACACGGGAAGGTCTTGAAAGGCTTAAGCGAGAAAGAGCGAAGCTTAGTGGTGAAGTTCTGGATAGGCAGAGGCAACTGAATGAAAGGATGACCATGCAGTTTATGGCAAAGATTGTGGACTATTCGACATCGAAGGCACAGACAGCAGGACCTCTCCAAAAGCCGTGTCCACCCATAATCAGCTCTCACAATCAACCAAAAGAAGAGCAGGAAAAGTTGGTTGTGGAGAAGAGCTCACTGCAAAAAACCCAATCAACTGATGAGGGAACGACGAGAAATGGAAAGACGAAAATGCAACAATCCAAGAGCCCCGTTTCTGTTTTGGAAGGCGAAGCAGATGACAAATTGGGAACGCCCATGCCGAGCGAAACAAAAGCTGTTTCGCAACCAGAGGAGGTTCAAAACTCTCCTGAAGTTGCAACTATGACATCCGTGGATCCTTTCGAAGCCCAACGGAAAGAAATTGATGAGATGAAGCAAATGATCAAAATGTTACAAGAGGAAGTTCGGGGGAATAAGCTGCCAGCGCCGAGAACCGTCCCACTGGACGTCCATCAGAAGGAAGTGAAAGAACTGAAACTGCAAATCGACCATTTCCATGAAAAGTCTCAACGGGCGAGTGATCTGTGCAATGAGAGGACTGCGGAGTTGAAGTCGGCGACGCAGAAACTGGAGAATCTGAAGAAGAAGGAGTCATCTGCGGAGAAGACGTTGAAGGAGATTCGGGAGAAGGAGAAGGGGAAGCTGACGAGGGAGCAGTTGGAGAAGGAGTTGGAGAAGGCCAGGCAGCGGAGCTGGAAAAGTAAGGGTTTTTCAATGTTAGACTTATGAAAAATTGATGGTTCAGGGAGAAAATGAAGGAACAAGATGCTTTCCAGAAGAAGGTCGAGGCGATGGAAAAGGAGAAGGCTGACCAAATGAGACTTCTGAAAGAGTCGGAGGATTCTAATAGAGTATTGACAGCACAGATTGAGAGGTAACTACTGCTTTTCCGTTCCCAACCAACTCATTTTCTTTTCAGTCAACGGCTGAACTTAGAGTCCAGAATCGATGAACTGACTGCTGGAAACTCCGAGCTTCAGTCTTTCTATTTGGAGAGTCAGCAAAGGATTCGGCTCTTGAAAGACCAGCTCCCAAGAGAAGCTGTCGAAAGTTTCAATTTCCGACCTTCTCTGGAAATGCGAAAGACTCTGGGCAAGTTGAGGACGGATCACGATACTCTTCTCTCTGAAAAACACTCGGATACTGCATTGAGAAAAGTTCTGAAGTGAGTAGATTGCTCCATTGCACTGTGACCATGAGACATTTCAGATTGGCAAAAATGACCGACGATCCCAAAGTCCACGATTTGGCCGAGTACTGGAAGACTGACTACAACGAGAAACTCTCTGATTTCTCAAAAGCGATCGTGGAGAATATCAGACGAATCCAGGTAAAAATGAGTTCAGGAGCTACGAGTCTATCCTTGATTTCAGGCGGATCCGCTCATCACACAACCTGAACTGCTGCCAACTCTGGAATTTCCAGTACTCAACGGCTACATCGACAACGAAACCACGAAGGCTCAGCAGGTCATCAACGACAAGATCGAGAGGGAGTGTATGTGTTGCATGAGCGAGAAGGATCAAGAGGGTGGTTGGTGGTGGTGCTCCGGATGCTTGAAGAAGAGCCACCAGGTCTGTCTGGATAAGTCCGTGGATCACAGCGGACTGAGCATCTGCCCACATTGTAGGCGTGCTATTGATTGATTTGTTGATGTGATAACTTTCCTCTATGATAACGTATTTTGATTTTTTCGCTATTCAATGTTCGACGATTAGATATTCCAATGTGTTCCAAATGGAACTTCCAATAAAAAAGTATTTCTTTGTTGTTCCTTTTTATTAGATTTTACTCTTTTTTCCTTGTTCATAGGGTGAGAGATAGGGGACCTACCAGAGACGCAGAGCACTGCAGCTATTTTTCGTTCTACGCGCGAAAACTGTAAGGCGATTTTTCGCTTGTCTGCCGAACGCGTTCCTCTGTCCTGTCGCCTTGCCACTGTCAGTTCTCTCTCTGTACCTTTCCTGAATCAGTCATTTCTTCTCCACGTGGTCCGTCATGTCGTCGTCTTTCGACAGCCTTCTCTCTGCAACGTCTCTAGTTGCCATCGCCAAAGAGTTCATCCCCGCTGGAATCCCAAACAATTATAACCCACCCTGTTCGCCTCTCGGTCATGTAGAGCATCTTCAGCATTTTCTGGATTCGTTTGATAATAAGATAAGTAAGTGATAACTTTGAAGTTCTTCTGCAAATCTCAACTTTCCTTCTAGAACTCGTAGGCTCCGCCGCCGAACTCTATGAGCATATGAAGAGCTTTCGCCACATTCCGGTTCATCATTTCTGCGCTCTCAGTGCTTGTGATTCCTATACGGTAAGGTAAATCTTATTTGATATCCTTCTGTAAAAACAAGTTCCAGGGTTATATATCTGTCTACGAGACCGTCAAATCCCGAAAGCTGACTCGCAAAGGAACTTTCTACACTTTACTCCAAAACAAGGCCCTCACAAAGTTCAAGCTACTCAATAACATACTCGCCAGGGCCATGATTGCTTGTTTCTTGAAACACGATGAATTGGAGTATACAGATTGGCACAATTTTATTATGACCCCAGAAGAGCTGAGGAGTTGGGTCATAGAATCGGTTGATCGGCTGTGGGAAGAAGTTCAGAAGGTATCGTTGCATCGGTTTCAGGGAAGTATACTCAGTTTTCAGGACATCCAAGAGAAAAGAGTCGAACCTCTGAAGCATTACGAATGGACAGAACTCACTCAAAGAATCGGCGAGATCCTTCCTATGTGTGTTGACCCTTCTTACGATGAGATCTATGTAGTTTTGTCCGATGTGATCAGGACAACGCCACCATTGGAGAACAAAACGTTTTATGATGAGATGTTTCATGTCATTCGGAAAATTGTAAAGTTCTTTAGACAAGCTCTGGAACGCTTTCAATCTGTAAGTCATGAGTGATTGCGCACAAAACGCCGGGAACGTCAAATTTTCAAAATGGTGGCCGAACAGAGGCGCGTCCGGTTTTCTACGCCATTTCAAATTTTGGCGTACTCAATTTCTCGAAATGGCCTAGAAAAACGGGCGCCACTCCCCAGTTCGTCCTGGCTTTGTGTGCAATGGAGCGCGTTTTGATGGATTACACCGCGAGGGTACTGAACCGTTGAATTACAGATAAAAGCCGACGGCTCTTTCATCGTCTATCAAGACAAAGAAAGGCGATTTTTGATGAACGAGTGGTGGTTTCCAAAATATCTTCCTCAGCGATTTTTGGGCACAATCCCTGAGGATCAGCTGTCAAGTATTCGGGAGAAACATCCGACGCGTCCGTGGGATGTTGTCATCCTGCCGATCCAGCACACTGCCC
Organism: Caenorhabditis becei; assembly: GCA_900536315.3. NCBI lineage: Eukaryota > Metazoa > Nematoda > Chromadorea > Rhabditida > Rhabditidae > Caenorhabditis > Caenorhabditis becei. Next base: position 170,397 of record LR539437.1, on the reverse strand, counting down.
TAGTAGCTCATCCGATCCTGACTCGTAGTGGAGAGTTTTGCAAGTTGGCCTTGGAAGTGTTCATGGAGCTTCTTTGTAATCTCATCTTTGGCTACAGAATCTTCCAAAAGATCAAAAAGTCAGAGTGGCAAGATGTCGTGTACTATTTTGAGAATTTGAAGCCGTTTTTTGATTTGGAAAGGGTAAGTTTCCCTTTCTCAAAAGCCAGCTCATTCCTCCTTTTCAGAAATCTCCCTATTTCCTAACTGAAAAACAATACCGCTCTGTCCTTTCAACGACGGAACCCTACTTCTCCGAGTACCTCAACAGACCAGCCAAAGAGTTTCGAAATCTGAAGCAGAAGTTCACTCCGGAAGTTTTGAAGAAGGAGTTGGTGTTCCTTGGATTTACAGAAGTCTTTCCGGACATCACTAAGCACGTGAAACATACGCATAAAAATAGTCTGAGTGGCAGGAATGAGAAGGACATGAAGACTTCTGATTCGATCCAAGCTGTGGGGAATTGTGTGGCCAAAAGTCTTTGGGAGAGGATTCCAGATGTAAGTGGACTAGTTACTTGATTTTCTTATCAATTGATAAACTTTAGCTTTATCAATTCTTCCACGTCCAAGAAGGATGCAAACCTCTGGCGAACTGCCCATGTTGCTCGTAACCAAGACTATCCAGAACTCGATTCAACAACACTTCCTGGAAAGATATTCTGATTGCCGAAGTGTCTTCAACAAGATTGCGTGCTAGAGTTAGTTGAATACCGAAAGGCCTTTGTCATTTTATCATTTCAGTGTGATCCCGTGATGACCATCGGAGATAAGGAACGGAGGATGATGGTGTTCTCCAACCAAGGCGCTTGTGTCGATTACTTGAGATTCCATCGCTTATATTACGAGCAATTCGGCCCCGAAAAAGCTGGAACACTGCTTAAAACAATTGAGGAGAAGTGGAAACAATGGAAACCAAAAGTTTTCCTAGTGGACTACATGGAAGTGCAGTGTCGACAAAATAAGGCTGTGCATCAGCAGGATAGAGACCGATTGGAGACCGCATTGGATTGCTTCCAAGAATGTCAGAGTCTTGAGGTCTTTTGTGTTAGTTTCTGACTGATAAGAGTAGTGATAACTATTGTTTTCAGCTCATTCCTGATATTCAATACGCCTACTATGTCACTAGAGGATTGAAGATCACCCCTGGATGCCCGATCATCAGCATCTTCAGTCCATCCAGAGAACTTGTCATGGAGATCAGTCAAGCTCACTTTCACATTTTCCAATCTGTGATTTGTGATGTTGACTGGAGGAAAGAGGTGTGCCAGGAACCCGAGAACTCGAGGAAGATGTTCAGGAAGGCTATTATTGATGAGATGAAGGCTCTGGGAGATGGTCTGGTTTCGAAGGGCGACGTGGAGAAGGCGATTGAGCGGTTGCGACAGCATCCCAACTATCTGGAACGGAAGGAGAAGAAACTTCTGACGCCACTAATCAAACTTCACGACGGCCACTTCGACGATTCCATCAGTTTTGACTTATTTTTCTCGGAGTGTAAAAATCACGGAATTGAGTGCTATCAGCAATCTGATGAGGCAATGGAGGAAGAAATGCCGGTTTGGAAAGCGAGACTTCTCTTCCTTCACTTCTGGATCCCAATGTTCTTCAATGGCTTCGAGGCTGGCCTTGAGCAAAGGGTCCGGAAGGCTCTACTTCACAAAGTTCCCATCAAGGACTGGACACACGAGTCTGACTTTATGGATGTTATCCTCGATCGAAACGAAAAGATGTATCTTCACATCCAAAACGATTTGACAGCTAAAGCAATGAGCGAAATACTTTGTAAGTTTCAAATATTTAGCCGATATCAAAAGTTACTTCTTCAGATAGCGACGTTGACGAACACTATCATCCCTGGCTGAAAAACGAGTCATTCAGAAGTAGATCCTTCATAAATCGCAGCGAAACATGGAAAATTCGAGAAGATCGTACCAAACTCGTGCACAACGTGCAAAACGGAAACTACCAGATTAATCTGAAAGCAAAGGCAAATGGACGAACATTTGAAGATGGTATGACAGATATGCTGATTCTGAAGAAGATGATCGGGGATCAGTTGTCGATTCGGAATGCGATTGGTGACCTCTTCCGAGAGGAGAACTTGAAGTTGTTTGGGACTGACAAGGCGCATCAGGCTGCAAGGATTAGGAAGTTGAAGGATCAGTTGAGATACCGAATGGATGAGCAGAAGAGGAGGGTGGTGAACCCGAGACCTAAGGATGATGAGGTGGAGAAGGCCGATGAGTTTAGGGTGTTAGATCCATTTCATTTCTTGCTCCTCTAATACTTTTATTTTCAGTCCACACCATTCATAATCGCATCCGAAGTCCCTCCACTCCCGAAAGAGCCTGAACTTCCGCAACGATTCTTCAATTCTCTCCGTGAAGCCGAAGAAGCGAACAACCGGGAACTTGAAGCGGAGTGCATGATCTGCAGAAGGATCGACGAGGAATGGGTTTTTTGTCCGGGATGCAAGCAGAGATTCGGGTTTTGGTGTCTGAATGGCTGGTTCAAAAAGAAGAACAAAAGAGAGTGCCCACATTGCAGAGGGAACGTTCCAGAGTGAATCTCTCAAAGTTTCTACTAATCTATTCTAATATTTGATAATTTCTTGTCATGTTAATTGTGTTTCTCCTTGTTTTTTTTTTTGGGTTCATTCCAAATGTTTCTTGTAATAAAGCTTAATAATGATAACTTGCTCTCAAATCGCGCCTCTTATTCAAATTCCCGCCTTTTTTTGAGTCGCTACTCAACGAATTGCCCATCGATACGCAGCCATTGGCCCACTGCCAAAAACCTCCTAAAGCTGAAGGTGGACGCAGACAAGGGTCAGCAGACCGTTGTTCGATTTGAGAGATACGCGTATCATATACGCAGACACCCCCATAACGCTATAGTCAGAAGACTCTTTTCGCACTTTGCCTGTCCTTATTGATGACGAGAGATGAGGTAATCATGAAGAGACGCAGATACAATCGACAGTTGCTCTCTATCGACAGGCAGACGCACACTCACGCAATATTCACTTTCTTCGTCTGTTCTTACCCCGTTCGCTACTATTTCTCTCTTATTTTTCTTTTTCGCATTTCCCTATTGATTTTCAATCTTATTCTGTTTTAGGAAATGAGTTCCAACCGCAAACCTCGTTACAATCGCACCGAATGGAAATCCATCAAGTTATCGGAAGTGACAACCGCTTCAATGTACCTGAACAAGGACAAAGTGGGCACTTTGCACCAGCAGCTGATCTTGCCTGATAAAACTGTTTTACTTTACAATAGAAGCGCCTATGTGTCAATGTTCAGCGTTTCGGCAGAAGAGGAAGAGAAATATTCGAAGCTCTTTGAGAGATCCCCAGTGTTTCTGATGTCTACGGCTGAAAAGGATGTCTTCTTGAACAATCTGATTGCACGTCAAGAAGAGTTTTGCGACGAGATGGAGGAAACAATGTTTCGCGCTACGAACGAATTGGATTTCTTTGCGGTAAGTTGTAGTTCTAGTGTAAAAAGTTTTTACAATGAAAGTGTGTCCGTGATCCGAGAGCTGTTTCCCCGTCTATTTGGCCGTTGGGCTACCCTCCTGCCAAGATTGGGCCGGCGCTTGGCACCCTCACACATTTCCTTTGTAAGACTTCTAGAAACCTCTGTCCAATGCCAGTTTTTTGAGTACAACCCATTATTTTTCAGAGCTTCGTCCCCTCCAAAACATTCTACATCCGAACGTTTTCCCCGTCTGCTATCGACCGAGAAGCCAGCAGACTGATGTTTGTGATCGAAGTAAGAAAAATTATTTATATTCTTCTGAAACAGCAAAGAAGTGACATTGATGATGGTGAGTGCCGAAAGTGTTTGTGATAAATGACAAAAACAACTTTAGAAGAAATAAAGGCTTATATAAATGGGAAGTTTACTGAAGAACGCCTCGATAACGTTAGCATGAACTTGAACGAGTTGAAGGAAATGCTCGAACATTTTGATATCGATAAGTCAAAGATTACTGTGAGTGAACGGAAGTGTTATTTTTTAAAAGCACCATTTGTTTTAGCTCGTCCCTGACACAATGTATGCATCCTCTGCTGCCTTCGCGATGCCGGCGAGCTTTGCCTATCCATCTGTCGAGCTGAAAGCACATGTGGAACCATATCAGTGTCTTGTAGCAAACCATGCGATCTTCTTGGTCTTTCAACAGGTCGTGTGTAATGTTGACTGGAACAGAGAAGTTCTCGAAGATTGTGATCCGGCAGACGAAAAGTCAATGATGTCCTTCCATGGTGAACTGGTGCGCTATCTGCACGTTCTTACAAAGGAAGTGAGTACAAATTGGACATAACATTTGAGAATCGAACAATTTCAGGACACAATGTATTTTTCTGATTTTATTCGGAGAAATGTGTCTTCACTTCAGGTTCATGATAACTATAAGAAACGAAAAGAGGTAAGATTAGAAAGTGGAAGTATTAGTGGAGTTTCCCGATTTGCAGAGTCTCTTGCTCACACCATTCATCAAGCTCTACGACTGTGACTTCAACGATTCCATCTCCCTCCTCTTCTTCCTTTCCGAATCCGAGCACTTCGGATTCTCGTACAAGTCGCCGCCAGAAATCAGCAATGAAGTTCTAGAAGAAGCGTTCCTGCCAGTCTGGAAGGCTCGTCTGCTGTTTCTAATCGAGTGGAACAACAAATTCTTCGACATGCAGCCGGACCTCGAAGGCGTTGAGGATCTCAGGAATGTCATCAGACACGGGATCTACCAGATGGCACCGATTCTGGATTGGAAGAGTGAGACAGATTTTTTGGATGTCATCCTTGGAACCACCCCGGAGAAGCAGTCATATGTGAAGTATCTTCGGGAAAACCGAGCTTCAACTGTCGGTAAGTGTACTTTAAATTCAATTAAAAACTCAAGTTTGCCTTTTCAGCAATGCCGGAATATCATAGTTGGCTGGCGGAGACCACCTGGCAGGACCGGACCTATATCAAGAGGGCCGCCAAGTGGCAACTTTACGAGAAGCTCAAGAAGTTCCACGGGGCGTTTATGCATCCGGCAGTTCGGCAGAGCCTTGAAAAGGAGAAGAAGGAACTGGAGAAGACTGTGAAGAGTCGGGAGTTTTTGAGGAATGAGAAGGAGACTAATGCGATTCTGAAGAAGATTCTGGAGTTCTCAAAGTCAGTGGAGAAGTGGGGACTGATGACGGAAACTCAGAAGAAGAAGAACAAGAAGATGAATAAGAAGGCGGCGCAGGAAATGGAGCAGAAGATCAATGAAGTTCCCCCGACGTGCAAGCCTTCCACATCAGGCACTGTGCAGAAGGAACAGGAACCTACTCCTACGCCTCCTCCAAATGGCCAGAAAGAGTCGAACTGGTGCAAACTTTGTAAAGTAGCTAGAGATAACTGTGAAACAGTCAAAGCACAACTGAGAGCAATTAGCAATCAGAATAAGAAGTTGGATACAAAGTTGAAGGATCCGGAGAGAGACGAGGCAGAGAAGCCGAGGGCGGAGTTGGAGACGGAGTTGGAGGAGAAGTTGAAGAGGATTCAGGAGTTAAGAGAGTGAGTTGAAAAGATATAGTTCAAAGTTATAATTTGGGTATGTTTCAGGCAGAATGAGAGTCTGAAGGCGTCGAAGAACAAGTTGGAGCCGAGAATCAATGGACTCGAGGAAAATGTCGGGGCATGTCGTGGTCAGATTCGAGTGGGAATCAGTCTGAACGAGGCGAAGGATGCTCACATCAGAGTGTTGAAGCAGCACGTCTCGAATGATGTGCTCTCCGGATTAAGTGAGAGATTTGAGGATATGAATCTCTAAATTGTATTTTTGTAGTTATGTGAACTATTGATTCGTTGTTCTGTTTATCTTGTTGTTTTGTGTTGTAATTTTCCTTGAACACATTTCAAAGATCTTTTTTTACACCTGCAGTATTCCAGTGTCTTGTACTTTCATATGAACTTTTCTGATTTGATAATAAAGTTTCTTGATCTCAATTCCCAGTTGAACTCTTTCGAATTCCCCTTGTTCGTAGAGATCGGAGAAATAGACGGCAGGGGTAAGTGTCAAAAGACCAACTGCTTGCTTTGTTGATATTTACCTTGTTGTTATTTTGAATGTTTCTGATTTGGTAATAAAGTTTCTTGATCTCAATTCCCGGTTGAATCCGTCAGATAGCTTTAGGGGCTAATCAGGAACCAATTGCGCTGTGATGAAGCTACTTTCTACTGCGTTTTCTTAAGAAACAAATTGCATACACATGTTCTTCGGGTCATTTACACTAGCCATCTGCTTCTCGACGCAGACACAACCAGACACACACGTAACGCCCGGCAGAAGGTTCACCTACCCTGCCGTTTCTCCTTCTCTTTTTCATCGCATTTTGCAATTTTCTGTTTGTTTTCACGCTTTTTCTTCACACTTTATCAGCTCTTCCAATTCCAATAAATCTAACTTCGTGATTTTGCAAAGTTCTAGCTTCTTCTCTATTCAACAACCTCCTCACGTTGGTTTGTTCAATTTCTGATTCAAAAAAGAAAAGAGATAGTGAGAGACGCAGAGACCGAGGACAGGTGTCGCCTACTGCTTCGCCTGCATGCACACCGCATTCTTCTTCTTATCAGCACGCTTCTTATCGATTAACCTCTGAACCCTTTCTTGACATTCTTACCATCAGAGAATAATGTCTGCTGATGGACGAATCGGCTACCGTTATGAAGAATACGAACAAGTCGACAGGATTCATCCGTTATGGCTTGCACTCAAAAAATACGTCACCCCAAATGTGAGTTTGTGATGGAAATCTTATTGAAAATCAATATTTCTTCAGGTCTTAAAGCGATTAGGCACTTTTGAAGAATACACGGGAACGGAGAGTTATTGTCCATTTGAATATATTGACTGGCTGTTCAAAGTGAACCCAGTGGAAATGAGTGAGTAGACTTATCTGAAAGTTAGTTCCGTGACAAGTTGAGAATTCCAGAAAGATACGGAACTCCGGAGAAGTTGACCAAGAAAGTTGACACATTTCAAAGCTTTGCCGGAGCACATACCTTTTTGGGCTACGACAACTGCGTTTTGTTCAATGTAAGACATCCGGAACTATAAATTGACACTTCTCACTTTAGATGGCTGTTAAAAGCTACCCGACTGAGCAAAAAACATGGTTCATCACCAAGCAAGACAGACTAGTGGTTTTACAAAACATTCTGCTGAAAACCTTCCGTGTCATGGAGTTTGATTTTCGTCCTCTACGCTACAATATCTTGGCTTCCTACTTGAAAACACATGATGTCCGGCTGAGAAAGATTTTTGGATTTATCAATGTCGACGATGGTTTCCATGATGCCATCTCGAAGGAAATAAAAAAGTTCTGGATTCCGTATATTGACCAAAGTGTAAGATTGAAGAAGCTTTCTGAGAGAAACATGACTTTGTTTTCAGGCGGAACAGAGTTTATCCATCAAATCGGTGGATGATCTTCTGGCCGAAGGCAGAAAGATTCTTCCAAATTTTGAAGAGTATACCGACCATTACGACATACTAATGGCGGCTTTTCGTAATCATAGCGAAGCACTTCCACCGGAGCAACATTCCGGGCGGTACAAAAGTGTCATTTGGAAAATGAAGGTTATTATCGATTGCATCGAGTCCTTCATGAAGTCGTTTCCCCAATATTTTGAGCCAATCAAAAAAGAGGTTAGTATATAGATCATTAGGTTCTAATGTAACAGTAAGTCAACCAATTTTCAGCGGGAAGTTCAAAAAGTCAAATATGTACGAGAATTCCGAGATTTCGAACGAAGATTTGTGATGACCAATGAGATTCTCCGTCATCCGAAACGTGTAATGAACGGGTCTGTTGAATTTTTGGAAACTATGGAAGAAGAGGAACTCGACGGTTATCGTAAATTGGAAGGGAAGAAACTGGACATTGAGTTTCCCATTGTCATGATCGAAAGGTCGAAACATTGTGCTACACCGATCAGAACTCCTGACGAAGGGCACTGCAAGTTGGCGGTGGACTTCTTTTTCGAGATTCTACAGGACATGATCTTCGGATTGAGAATCTTCCAAAAGCTGAAGGAAGGAGAGTGGCCGGTCATTGAGGAGTTCTTCGAGACCAAGCTCGACACGCTTTTTGATTACAAGAAGGTAGGTTGCACTTGAAGATTAACAGGATTTGTTGTTTTGTAGGAAGGAATATACTTCATTAGAGTGGAAGACTTTGAGAGAGAAAGGAAGACTATTATGGAATACTTTCAAAAATATGAAGACAGGCCGTTCAACGACAATTGGGCAGCACCAGAGGATGGATTCACAGTTCAGAATGTTAAGGATAAGCTTGTCAAGTTGGGCTTCACAGAGCTTCTCCCTACTGTCACAAAAATAGCAGAATTTGCTCATAATCAACTGAAACTCAAAAGAGAAGAAAAAGTGTTGAGCGCCAAGGATTTCTATGATACTGTGGAGAAGTGTGTGCTTTCCGCCTTGATTCTGAAACTTCCGAATGTAAGTATAGGCCCTCACTTCACAAAAGCACGCTCAATTCCAGTGGATCGAGTTTTTGCACAATCAAAACGGATGTGAACGAGTTCTGATGCTCAAGTGCTGTCAGTCCGACTCGCAATTTGATCCATATGGTGACACCAGATGCAAGTGGATCGGTCTAAGCGAAGTGGAGGTTTGCAGAATTCGAGAAGATGAGGAACTTTTTGGGAAAGTGAGTGGGAAAGAAAGTTTAGAATCAAACATGTTTTCTTTCTAGTTCAACCAAAAGATGATTCTCCCGGATGGTGAAGAGCTGTGCTACAATGACAGCGCATATGAAACCATGGTTAACAGTCTCGTCGGTCATTTTCCGAAAGAGATCAGCGAAATGATATCGAAAAACAGCCTAGACTACTACGTTTTCCTTATGAACAAGAAAGAAGTGGATTGGCTGACAGATGAGTTCATGGAAGAGTGTCCAGTTGACGTACGGGTCGCGCAAGGATTCAGTGTGAGCGCAACGTTGGCGGAACTCGGGGTCTTCTTTCCAAAGAAGAAACTGTATATCCGGACCTTCCAAACAAAGGGAAGTGAAGACAAAAAGGATGCAATCGTGTTTATCGATGAAGTCCTTCCTATGATAGTTTTGGCTTTGAAGCGGCAAGGTGATAAGCTTACTACGGAACAAATCAACAATATTCTGGATACCTGGGTGATTGATAGCGGACGCGAGAAGAACGACAACGATTTCAATCTGAGGGATCTTGATTACCTCCTGCAGTCATTCTGTGTTGACAAGACACAATTCACACTGGTCCCAGATATCTCCTACGCCTTCTATCACAAGAATAACAAGATACCCAGAGTGATTGGCCCAAATAGAGAAGAGTTAATGGAGAATTCCGCAGCATTGTTCCAAATCTTCCGAGACGTGGTTTGTGATGTCGACTGGATGGATGGCTATACTACTAACGACAATCCACAAGAGCTCCTTCACGATGAGATTATGAAAGTGATGCGGCTGATAAATGTGAGTTGATAAGAAAAAGAACTGATATCGTGAAACCTCTATTAGAAGGGCACCCAACAGTTTGTCTTTGAACTTCACTATCTCAAAAACTAAAAGAGTTATCAAAAAGTTGTCAACTGCAAAGTTGTAGACAAAGATTAAAACTACAACTTTGCAGTTGACAACTTTTTGATAACTCTTGTAGTTTTTGAGATAGAAAAGCTCAAAGTCAAACTATTGGGTGCCCTTCTAATAGAGGTTTTACGTTATCATATGATTGAGCAGGGTCGAAACCGTTATGTCCGAACCGATCTTGTTGAACGATGTGTGGAGAAGTTGAAAAACCATCCACATTATTTGATGCGAAAGAAGGTGAGGTTGAAACTGGTCTCTCACTCCCAACGTTGAAACTTCAAGGACAAAAAAGTCACTCCTCTCATAGACCTCATGGATTCCGACGACAACAGCCTCATCCGAGTGGTAGAGGTTTATTCGGATATCGAAAGGCTTTCTTTTCCTTTGGGGTTGCCTTCGAGAAGAAAAATTGGTGAACGTGAGCGGATTGTGGTCTGGAAGTTTCGATTGTTGTGCTATTATGCTTATCTCTGCAACTTCTTCGACTACAAACACAACCCTGATAGCGAAAAACTGAGAAGTATCATCAGATCTATGATTCGTCCTCGTGACGGCGAAGACTTTTGTAAAGAGGTTTGGTAATTACAAAAACGAGTAGACATTTGATATTTTAGCCGATGGCAATTGATATGACAACGATCAAACAAATGAAGCGGCAACCTGGAGAAACCAATGGGCCGTTTGTTCCTCGTAAGTTGACATGCTACAGTGCGCCCAATAATGATAGAACCCCCCTTCATTTCTAACCGATTGGGCGAACTAGGTCAGATACGGAAAATCTAACCATAGAGTTCGATTTGTCATGTGCTGAAACCCCCACAAAACAATTTTCAGAGTAATCGGTGCACCCACGTGACCTAGATACTCGAAAAACCGTTTTCACGCTGCCCAATAATGATAGAGCCCCCCCAAAAAACGCCATTTTTTCGGAATTTTTGGTGATTTTGAAGAACGTTTAGGTGCCAAATGAGCTCGATTGTCATCCTAAAGCACATTTACATAGGCCTGATACTTCTCCGCTGGCTACCAACCCATTTCGAAAAACCTTCAAAATCTGAATTTTCAATCTGAAAAAACTTCGGTTTCAGGTGACTAAATATGAGGTTGGCAAAATGGGTTGGTAGCCAGCGGAGAAGTATCAGACATGTGAAAATGTGCTTTAGGATGAAAATAGAGCTCATTTGGAACCTAAACGTTCTTCAAAACCACCAAAAATTCCGAAAAAATGGCGTTTTTTGGGGGGGGGGCTCTATCATTATTGGGCAGCGTGAAAACGGTTTTTCGAGTATCTAGGTCACGTGGGTGCACCGATCACCATAAAAATTGTCATGTGGGGGTTTCAGCACATGACAAATCGAACTCTATGGTTAGATTTTTCGTATCCGACCTAGCTCGCCCAATCGGTTAGAAATGAAGGGGGTTTCTATCATTATTGGGCGCACTGTATAGTGTACCCCCCAACGGAACAGTTTCAGATGAGCCGAAGAAACATCATTGGTTTCAAGACACTGACTCGACATCTGAAGACGAGTCAATTGGACACCCGTCTCCAAAGAAACCTTATGTATATGGAAGGAAGAAAGTTATAAAGGGACATGTTCCGAAGATCGCAGAGGTCGATGAACCACCGTCTATTGAGCAAGATTTGGCACCGAAGAAAAAGAAGAAGAAGAATAAGAAGACACAACCTGAATCGCCGAGTCCCGTGATGGAGGAGGAAGTCTCGGAGTGTTGTAAAGCTGCCATGGGAGCTCAACGTACGGAAATGGATGAAGTGAAGTTGATGGTCAAGACGCTTCAAGAAGAAGTTCAACGGATGAAGCTGCAAAATCAGGAGGCTCCAAGACCGGATCTTGCTTCCGCAGCATTGACAAAAGAACTGAAGAAACTGGATGAAAAGTTTAAGAGAACTAGTAAGCTGTGCAATGAGAGGAGTGCAGAGTTGGAGACAACGACACGAAAGTTGAAAAAATGTGAAGAGTCGGAGTCCGCGGCACAGAAGAAATTGAAGGTGTTAGAGGAGAAACAGAAGGAGAAGCCGACGAGAGAGGAGCTGATGAAAGAGCTGGAGAAGTTAAAAAAGTGAGTTTTAGACTTGAGAAGTTAGTAAGAAGGTGTTGGTTACAGGGAGAAGAACGCGGAGGTTGAAACGTTGAAGCGGAAGGTCGAGGAGATGGAACAAGAGAAGATGGACCAGGCACAACTTCATGAAGCAGTGGAAATACGGAATAGTGAATTGACTGCGGATGTTCAGAGGTGACCCGTTCCGAGGATTCAGTTGATCATTTCCTTCTTCATTCCAGACTGCAATTGGCTGCTGAAACTGCCACTGAAGAATTTGCTGTGCGACTATCCGAGTTGGAGACCTACAATAGCGACAAAGAGAGATTCATTCGCCTTCTGAAGGGTAAGCTCTCTCCAGAAACGCTGGCAGAGATTAACGTCCGGTTGCCGCTGGAAATGAGCAGACTGTTCCACGAGTTGCTTCCCCAGGACGGTCAATTGATAGTTGAGCAACAAGAGGCGAATAGGAAAGTAAATAAGTGAGTGACTTGAGAAAGTGATCAAGATGAAGCTCTGAACTTTTCAGACTAACACTACTGACACCTGGGAATATCGAGCTGCACCGTCGGGCCGATTGGTGGCGGATCGAGTTCCAGGAGGCGTGCACCAGATACAGTACTGCACTTGTGGAGAATATCAGGAGAATCCGAGTGAGTCAGATCTCTCGAAACTTTAGACCTATGTTTCCTTCCAGGCCGACCACTTTATAACCAAAGCAGAACTGGTCCCCCAACCGGACTATCCAGTGCTCGCCGAGTTCATTACAACGGAGCTGGAACAAGCTCAGGAAAGAGCTAGAGACGCTCGAAATGCACAAATCGATGCAGAATGCCCAATCTGTCTCGAACCAGAGGAGGGCGAGTGGTGGTGGTGTCCTGGATGCTTGAAAAAGTTCCATCAGGACTGTATCGATGCAGCCTGGGCAGATGGAGAGCAAAGATGTCCGAGTTGCAGAAGACTGTTTACCTAAAAGATTCGTGTTCAATGTTTGAATCGCTGTGTTGAACTTTAAATTTATTGAATCATGTTGTGAATGTATTGTGAATTGAATTGACAATGAGAATAAATAAAATAAACTGAACGATGAGCTATGAAAGACTGATTTGACCTAGAGAGCCGCGGATTAACATGGATAAACGACAATGCCCTAACTTTACTCTGACTGACTCAACTAGACCACTAGTAACTATTTCCTAGACGATTCGGAGGCTTTTCAGATTCGAAGCTATTGAGTTTTCGTTCAATTTCTAGATTGTATTCCCTTCCTTTGTCATGCTGTGCAGTAGTCCAAACAATTCGGATCGATATCTAGTAGAACAATGGAAGCCTTGTCAGAAGTATCGACAGTTTTCACCGTTACAGAATACCGATGGCGTCTGTCAACGTCAGGTTGCATCGCTACATTCAGTCTTCCTCGTCGTTGACACTGTCTCCATTCACCTATTCTCACCATATCTCTCTCTACCACCATGGATTCCCAACCGATTTCTAACGTAAGTTTTCTTAAATTCCTTGCCGAATTCGTACTATTTCGTTTGTTTTTCAGGATTACCCAGTCTACAAGGCTATTGGTAACAACAACCGCTACTTTGCGATGAACGACATTTTTGCGTTTTGCAGTAATCAGATTATTCTGACCGCTTCTCAGGTAAGAATTCAAATGAATCTTCATTTGACAATGCATTTCTTTTCAGATGAACCAACCACTTCCCCGAGAGGCTAAGAAATTCCTCGATGGATGGGAGAAGAGACTTGCTGGAAGTTTTGAGTTTGTGTCAGCCTCGACATGGGAAAGTATCAAGTTGAACTACGATAAAGATGGCGCCTCGATAATGAAGGCGTTGTGCTCGGAGAATGCTCATGTGAGGTGCATGAAGGTTATCAATGCTATCAAGGATGGAATGAGAACTCATCCTGGAGTCTTCCTGCCCAACCAAAATGATAAGAAGACCAAGATTGTTCGCCTGTTCAAGGATGGAAAGGACTCTTTCGCGATGGCTGATGAGGTGTTGTATGCCATTGGTGGACATGTTTTCAAGAAGGATCCGCTGGACAACTGGGAGACTGTCGACTTTCGAAACGTTCTGGAAGCGGCGAAACGGTACAAGTTTGAGATCGTCGTCGCGCCAGTCCAACGAATTGGGTCCTATTGCCCATTGATGCGTACCCCGGACGGAACATTTGTCAGATTCGCAGCTGAAGTTCTGCTGTTTGTGGCGAGAAACGTCGCACTTCAAGCTAATATCTTTAACCAGAAGTATGGATCTTATCAGGAGAAGCTTGCAAAGTTCATTGCTGAATTGAAAAAACAGTTCCCGTTGGATGAGAAGAACAGGATCTTCATGACCAAGGAGAGATTCCAGGCTGTGATGAAGTTCACGAATGACACATTCGAGGATGTCACGACGCCAGTGTCCAAGAAAAAGATCAACGAGAAGAAGCAGGCAAAGATGGAAGTGAAGCAGATGAAACAGCTGTACTCTTCGGGAAATCGTACTGTCGCTCATTTCTTCAGCTTGCACCCTACCCTCTCGGAGTTCTTCCATAACCAGAAGGGTTGTGATCTTCTGACTTTGAACCGATGCCCATGGTGTCCGGTGGAGAAAAAGGTTCAGCCAGAAGAACAAACATTTGAGGAGGAAGCTATGGAGATATTGAGAGGAATTGAAAGAAGGAAGAGGGAAGTAGAAGAGCACACGGAACTGCTTAGAAAGCTTTACAACGCTGACAACATTTGCAAGCCAGTTCTCATTTCTCCGGAGAAGACGACGATTGATGAAAAGAAGAAGAAGAAGAACAACAAGAAGAAGGCTGCGAGCACCCCAAAAGTCTCAGAAACTTCCGAGGTGCCTGTGCAAGTTCCTGAATCCAAGGTGCCAGAAACAACCGATTCTTCCGAATCTGCCGACTCAACTGATGCTCCCACAACATCTGACTCTGAATCGGAGGAAACCATCAAACCATCTGAATCAAGATGTCTCAAGTGCTCCAGAACCAGTATGTACTGCGAAGAAGCCAAGGAAAAACTGAAGACGTCACAGAATACTGTGAAGAGACTGGAGAAGAAGCTGTCGGAAAAGGAGAAGCTGATGGAAGAGATGAAGATGAAGATGCAGGAAGAGCTGGATGCGTTGAAGCGTCAAATGGAGGAGATGAAGGAGCAGCAACGACTTGAAACCGAGCGAATGACAAAGGAGAATCAGGAGTTGAAAGATAAGAATGCGGAACTTGAGGAAGCTATCAAGGAGAAGCCAAAATCAGTCGAATCCGAACCATCCGAAGCACCAATGTCTCGAGAAGAACGAAGCGATATGATCTGGAACTTGAGGGACAAGGACATGGAACTCAAATGTGGCACACTTTGGAAAGAAGTTGATATGAAAGTTCTCAGGTAAGCAACAATCATTTCCCTTTTTCAAACTAATCATTCACTTTTCAGTCTCATCATTACGAAGCCGGACGTTCAAAAGATGGCACAATCTGCGCACAACGACTTCAAAGTTCAACACGACATGTACTCGGAAGCTGTGAAAGCAACACTGCAATTACTTCGAGCCAACGAAACGATCTACCGTTCGCAACTTCCCAAACTCCCGGACTACCCAAAACTCTCGGAAGTTTTCAACACCGAATACCAGAAGATGTTGGATGAGGCTGCGGAACTGAAGAAGAAGAAGGAAACGGAGACAGAGTGTTCGATCTGTCTGGAAGTTATCGAGAAGAATGAGAAAGATCTGTTCCAGTGCCCCGTCTGCAAAAAGCTCAACCACTGGGAATGCGTTGGGCCATGGTTCAAGATCAGCGACACTTGCCCGAGTTGCCGTGCCCAATGGAGTTGAGATAATTGTCTGTATTTGTTTAATAATCTGATATACATACAAAGTGTTATCTAATAAAAAGTAAATGTTCTACCTAAAATTTTTTTTATCTTTCAAATACATCGGTTCCAAGTGCGCCAATATCCAGGAAGCGAGATAATTCCAGAACCGACTGATTACTGTGCCGTCAGTCAGTCTGATGCCAATCATTCTGGAAATCATGTAGTTATTCAACTTCAACTTTAGAAAGTCATTTTGTTTCACAACGATCTAAACCTTGTTTTCCCTGTCGTCCTAATCGTTTGCTCCAGACTGGGACAGGCTAATGCAGCTTCCAAGTGGGTTATTATCAAGGCACCGACTAATTGATGTGCTGTCAGCCAATCATTCTAGCAATCATCTAGCTTTTCAACATTAGAAGTTACAATTTGTAACGTTACCTATCTGGTCTTTGTCGTCTGACAACAGCAACGCTCCTGGGACAACCGATTGTTTCATTGTCAGATTGGGACAGGATGCAACCATGCTCGAGGGAAACAACGAAGCAAACGCGCTCCTTTGCAATTGTTCTCAAGAAACAACACATTTTCAAATTTGTCAATACATTAACCTATTCATCGTCCGAGAGGCCCCTCGCTACATCGTCATTCATTCCGTCTTCCTGTTCTGTCAACTGCTCGACTACCTGTCTCATCGTCAACAATGGATGCCCAGCTGTACTATAAAGAGGTGGGTTACCGAGTTTGTCATGCATTCTAATTATTTCAATTTTCAGAGAATCGAAGCCTACAAAGCTTTAAAATCTGGAAACCTCTATGTCTCGAAGGACGATATCTACAATGATCACATACAGATTATGATCAATATTTGTGCAGAGGTAAGTGATTTTTGTGCAGAGGTAATGATGACCAATCTTTTTCAGTTCAATGTGAGAATTCCGAAGAAAATCCAAATGTTCCTTGACGACTACGAGAAGAAGTTCGAGGGGACCTGGGAATTCGCTCTTGCTTCGGAATGGACAGCCTCCTATGATGAGTACAATGCCAAGAAGGAGAAAGTAGATGCCAGTTCGATGAGCATTGATGAAATCTTGTCAACGCGGATGGCATCTCTGCAGGAGATCATCAACTTGTATCCGGCTGTGTTCCTGCCCTACACCAATGAGAATCGCCCGAAGATTGTTCGACTCTTCAAGGACGGAAAGAACTGTTTTGCGATGATCGACGAGCTGGAGCATGCCTTGCACGGAACTGCTTACAAGACGGATCCCCTGGCCAACTGGGACACTGTCGACTTCAAAACTGTGCTGGAGATGACAAAAGGACACAATGTCGAGCTTCTGGTGACTCATATTCATCGAGATGATGATTTGTTTTTCACCTCGATAAAAACTCCGACAGGAACGCTCTGCAAGCTGGCTGGTGAAATTTTCGTGAGTTTTATCCAGGCTGCAACATTGTTCTCGACTATTTTTAAACGAAATAATTACAAGATGAGGCTCTCAAAGTTCGTTGCTCGGATCCGAGAGTATTTTCCGGCTGATAAGAAAGAGCGGTTCCTCCTTACACAACAAAAATCTAATACACTTTGTGATATTCTCGAGGAGGTGTTCAATGAACGAGTTGAAAACTTGTGCAACCTTCAATACATGAAATCTGTCGATATCATCAGAAATGTGACAAGAGAGGAGTTCGCCAAACTTCTGGGAACCAGAAGAAAATACCGCTGCAATTTCCAAGAAGAATGTCTACTGCAGTTCATGGGAATGTTTCCGGAGATGATGGAGTTCTACCACAATCAGAACGAATGTGAAGTGGCAAAGCTGAAGAATTGTCGATGGTGTCCGAAGGCTCAAAAGGTCAAGGAAGAAAAGCCAACATTCGAAGAAGAAGCTATGGAGATGCTGGAAGAACTCGAGAAAGACGCACGGAAGCAGATGAACAAGAAGATGAAAAAGATGAGACAGAAGGCTTCGAAGATTGGAACCTCTGAATCTGATTCGTCTTCTGAATCCGAAAAGATGACCACGCGGGAAACACTTCTGGCCAACGGAAAGATTCAACGCTCACAAGTTCCCGACCTCCCACGGAAGACCGTTGATGCACCGATTATGTGCACTAAAGACATCCATTCCACTTCAGCGCCGAGTCAGAAGAAGCAAAGTCCAGAAGCCCAGAAACAGTCAAATAGATGCGACCATTGCCCGAAAACCAGTAAAAAGTGCCAGAAGGTGTCTGTCAAACTGACGACAATGATCAACCAAAATAAGAAGTTGGATGAGAAGTTGAAGGTGCTAGAGAAAGAAGAAGCAAAGGAGCCGAGGGCGGAGTTGGAGAATGAGTTGGAGGAGAAGTTGAAGAGGATACAGGAGTTGAGAGAGTGGGTTGAAAAGATATAGTTCAAAGTTATAATTTGGGTATTTTTCAGGAGAAACCAACGTCTGAAGGAGTTGAAGAGCATCTCGGAGCCGCGAATCGATGAACTTCAAGCAACTGTGGGAACATGCCGCTTTCGGATCAAACAGGGAGTCTGGCTGAACACGGAGAAAGACAGACACATCAAAGTGTTGAAGCAGCACGTTCCGAGTGATGTGCTCTCCGGTATCAATGAGAGATTTGGGAATATGAGATTGTAATTTTAACTGGATGTAATAATTGTTGATCTCTAACTTTGCTTTTTGTATTTTCTTGAAATTCTGTCATTGAAATTGATAAATTCTTGTTATCTAATCAGTTCTTCAAAATAATAGGTACTACTCAATCAAATGTGAATCAATTTTATTTGTAACATTAAGAAAATCAACTATTCTTTAAACTAAAGTTTCGATATTAAGCCGACATTGAGGAATGCAATAAAATGGAATGTGGGAATCGTAAAGACACATGAACATGAGGTACTGTATACAGAAATGAATTATGCATGCATGATATCATTTGAAAGATGACAGGTTATCAGTGTTTTCAACCATTCTTCAGTCTCGCCACTTCATCCAACAACGTTCTCTTATACGCACCGGCGAAATAGACAGACGTCTTCGGGAGTTGTCCCATCGGCTCAATGTCACTCCTCTCTGGGTTCTCCTGAAAATCCATCTGTTCTAGTTGACCTCCTTTCTTAATTCTCACGAGTAATGCCTGGATTCTCCACTTCAGATTCTTCTCGAAGTCCAGGAACGCTTGTTTCAGTATGTCCAACTCTTGCTTGGCTCCATCGCGATCGTTCTCGTTTTGAGAGTCGGCGATGATCCTGAAACAACCGTTGTTCTACTTTCCCCCTAACACAGTTTTACTTCTCCGCTTTCTTCCGAATCTCTTTCATCGGGTCCTGGTCGCGAAGTGTCTGCTCCGTTTCTCTAAGCTTCAAGTAGACCCATCTGGTCGCTGATGACATGCGGAGCTGCAACAGAGCGTCTTCAAGTTTCTCTTGGAGCTCGGCGTTCTCGATTTGAGCTAGAGAGAGTTGGACTTGCGCTGTCACGGCGTCGTTCTGAGCTTCTTGGATTCTGAAAGAATACATTTTTGTTTGCAGTTAAGGGACTGGCTCTAACTGTTTGTCTGATTCCTTCTCCATCGTTTCGAATTCTGCCAACATCTTTTTCTTTTCCGTTTCATGCGTTCTCTTCAGATTATTCGCGTTCAATCTGAAAATTGTAAGATAACTATCAATTTTGTGAGTCTCAAAACTCACTCTTCAATCTGTTTCTGAAGTTTTCCTTCACGTTGCTTCGACTCGCTCAGCTCTGTTTCCAACTCGTTCATCTTCTCACTCGACTCTTGGGTTCTCTTCAAAGCTGCATCCGAATCAATCTTTCTGTTTAGGACTCTTATCTCTTTCTCCAACTCTTCCACTCTCTCCTTATAGTCCATCAGAGCGGCGTTCTTCTCTTTGCACAGATTCTTTGCTCTTTTGCACTTCGGATTGGCGCAAACATAGTTGTTGGAAGCAGGAGATCGATCCGTCACTTGGATTCGCTGCAGAAGTCTTGGCTTGTTTCCGTGATTTCGAATCCTTTTCTTGTTCTTCTTCGAAACATACTTCAGGTTGGCAAATGAAACCTGTCTGTTCGATTTCTTGTCCTGGGGCTTCTGGGATTCCAAAGATTCCTGTTTCTGGAGAAGCTCAGCAAGCAGCTGCGGTTTGCTCTGTCTGTGTGGCGGAGTTTCGGCCGCCTGATCTGCTGGTGGTCCAGCTGAACTTGAAGCTGATGTCGGGAGATCCTGTGTGACATTTCCGTGGTCGCACAATGAAGTTGGTGACGGAGGCGAGGATGGAACACTTGGCACTTCGTTCATTTCCACCAACGTATACGTAGGTCTGTACTTTGTGCGGAGTTCCTCCTTAGTAAATCCCGATTCTTTGAGCATCTTCTGGTACACGTCTCGTGGCGTTGAAGGTGGCGACTGACGTTTCTCACGTTTCGAAGTAACCGGATTCTCATTAGCATATGGCAAGCGAATGCGACTCGGATCAATCGGAGTGATCTGCTTCGAGTGAGCAAGGATCGCTTTCAGCACCTGCATTGATTCATCAATTCGCACCTCATCATTCTCTGCTTGTTCCAGAGCCTCTGTCATCTGCCTTTTATTGAAAAACTCTGGCGTTGTCATGTTCAGAATCGCATTCTGAAATCCTTCCTCATCCATCCTTTCGTTGATCGGAGCTCTTGTAAGAATAGCACTTCTCACGTGCTCTTTGAGGTCCGGATGTTCCTCTCCGAACAGTTGATTGCACAGCTCCCAGAACAGCAGAAGACGTGCTTTCCACGCTTGCACAAAAGTCCGGTCCAGTTCCTCCTTTCCAATGCTTTCGGGGCAGCTGAACTTCAAATGAGTTCGTTTGCAAACGCCAAGAAATACATTCATGGGTACAGGTACAGAAGCTTCGGCGTTGATGATGCAGAACAAATCGTACAAGTCCCGCTTGATTTGTTCAAATTCCGAGTTATCAGTGAAATCATGAACAATTTCTTCAATAAATTGATTATGATGGAGGTCATCTGGACTCATCGAAATGTCCTTCATCGAGTTCAGAAGCCTTTTTCTCAGTTCGGGGTCCCACCACAGCCCAATGCAGTCGTGAAAGATCGTGAAGATTGCGTCGCTTGGGGTGAGCAGTGCTGCGTAGATTGGTGAATAAAGTGTCACAAAAGTAGCATTAGAGGTGGGTAGGTACGTTTGTACAGTTCGAGTGAACCGAATGTCTGGGATGACGGTGATCAATGACTTGTCCATGTCAAGGTCTTCAAGAACCGCTGCCATTTGGTCGAGGCTCATCGTTTTCGGCCCACATTCAATGATTCCTTCCCACTTCCAACGTGCAAGATAGGACTTCAGTTTTTCTGAAAACAATATAGATTTGGCAAAAAAAGGAAAGTGGTTTTTACTGACCGGTCTGTGTTTTGCTTCCGTTTTTACTCAGCAGATACTGAATGGCGTCAAAAAGTTCATCGGCAAAGATGACACAGGTCTCATCACGACGCATGAAGGTGGTGTTGATGTGCCGGATGAAGACCTTCTCAATGACATGTCCGGTTGCAAGGTTTGCAAAGTTTGCAAAATTTGTGAAGCTCTTCATCAATAACAATCTTTGAGCAACAGTCTTTCCATAAATCTCTTCGTGCAACTGTTCTCGAAGGTTCCCTTCTATCAAGCACAATTTCATACCAGGAGCTGCGTGACCGGAGTCAACAATCACATTGTAGAACAATTGGAGATCGTTAGGACCCACGAGAAATGTATGCTCCTGAAAACATAAAGTTGAGGTAAAAGTCGTAACACATAACAAGCTCACTTCTTTTGTCCCGGTTTTCACATCCGAAAGACAAATTTTAGTGTACTGGGAGTCTTGGAACCTCGTCGATGGAGCTGGTGTGGAGCAACACTTCTTGTGCAAGATGCGGTGGCAACCATTCTGCTCGTGAATGAAACTTCTGATCGTCGGGAATCTGTCCATCAGGCAAATGAGTTGGCAGTGCAACACCGCATCCTTCATATCACACGTTCGGAGTCTGGAGGCTGATTTCTCACGGAGAACCCACTTGAAAACTGTCTCGACGTGGTCGAGGATACTGGGGAATAAACGTGGAAGCTCGAGGAATTGCAGTTCCTCCATGAGATCCTGGGAGGTGAAGCCGACTGATCGAACATCTCGGACTTCACGGATCTTGCGATCTTTTGCGAATTGGAAAAGATTCCGGGCGGTTGGAATCTTGCGAAAGTGTTCCATAGAAATGAAATGAGTGTTCTTCTTGCCAATATGAAAATATCCTTCCAACATCTTGAAACCTTCCTCAGTTGCCTCCCAGTCCGATTCATCGATTCGCTGGAACAGCTCGAAGCCAACGAGGGCGTCGTAGATCCACTCGAACATGCAATCCACAGCCAACTTGCACAATCCCCACTGCGAGTCCCTGATCGGTTGAGCGCGATGTTTCGTGCGCAAAATGGGCGTCTGCACCAACTGAAAATGAACAATTACTGATGAGTGAATATCATGACTTTAGGCTGAAGTCTTTAGCATACCTCGACATCCTTATCGAGCTCTCTCAGCACAGCAAAGTACTCGATAGTCTTGATTTTAGTGCTGTCAGATTGTGATGGTCTGCCCAGCACTTCATCAACCTCCTCCTTCATCAAAAACCAATGCTTTCCGTCTTGAAACAGACGAATCGCTTTCAGATTCTGACCAGATTTCTGAAAGAAACCGTAAGATCCGTGAAAAGTGTGAAACGCTCACATTCTTGGAAGCCGGGAGAAATAAGTTTGGCATCTTTGCAATCAAATCATTGTAAGTTTTGAAGATTGCAATCAGCTCATTCAAGTTCTCCGCGAGAGCAGATCGACTCAAAGAGTTGAAGTCTTCCTTCAGTTTCAGCTTGAGTGGCTCGTGAACCTCCTCATCCCACTCAACTGGCAAAATGTCCTTGAGGAAGGTCAGCGCTTTCTCAAATGTGCCGATTTTTGGTGGCTTCTTGTTTTCAAGCATATTCCAACTATAGAAGTTCATACGATTCTCACGAAGTGAATCACACTGCTCCTCGTCGAAAGCCACAAACTCGCAGGTATTCGCAAGTTTGTCCTCGTGAACCTTGAGCAATACTGCCATAGCCAATGAGCCTAACCCGTCGTTCTGAATAGCACAAATCAGGTTTTTCTTAAAAACAAGCAGCTTTTACCTTCAATTCGAAATCTTCCCAAAACTGTCGGTGCAGAATTGCCAAAATGTCCTGCTTGAAGTGGACTCCCTGGCCTCGAAGTGTTGTGTACTTCACACATGAGTTCTTGAACATTTGCGGCAGTTTTTGGTCTTTGCCATGCGATCCGGAAAAGTTGTTATAGAGGCGTAAGGCGTCGTTCAGTTCACGAGTTGAGCCATACCACTCAATGAGCTTCTTGCTTCGATCGATGGCGTTCTCGGACTTAAACAAGAAACATTCACAAAAAATCGAAGGAAGAAAGGGAAGCTTACAGATGGGAAGAAGTATTCTTTGATTCCGTCGTCAACCCGAAAATCCATTCTCTTGGAATAATCTTCGATGTTTGCTAGATTTCGGTATACGGTGTTCAGCGGAAGTTTTACTAAAAAGATGAATGATCTGATCAAAAGGTCACAATTAGCCGATGTGTATGTGATGGATGAGTGCGCGAGAAAGAGCTCGTGTGTGGATCAATAGTGCATACGTAACAGGTCCTTACGGTGTATGCATACAGAGAAGACGCCAGAGGAGACGACAACAATTGATGGTGTCAATTGGCACGGTCATGATGAGACAGATCAGAGGCAATGCGGAGAAAAGGGGTTCTCACAATGAGACAAACACTTGGAATTGAAATTTATAGATGATACAGAGATTAGATCGTGTGTAATTGCCACCTGAAGAGCACTTGTGTGTGGCCATAATGCCCGATAGGTACCAGACGGTTTTTAGGACAAAATTATTAAATTTCAAACTTCCGAGGCGTGGCGCCAAATGGATTTTGGTGGAGCGCACTTACAACGGAAGTATGAAAAAAGTTGTTTTTTATTCTATCGGAACTGTCACAGGGAAAAGGCACTTGATTTGATGAGAAGGCGATAATTATCGGAGATTTGTCGGATTAGCGTGCGAAAAGAGCACGTGTGCGGAAGCGCGTCCGCAACGATGCGGTACGGTGTATGCATACAGTTAGCACTTGTTTGACGACAATTAACGGGTGTCAATTGGGTCAAGACGATAACGATTCATTATGGTTTTTATCACTTTTATTATCAGCTGACACATATCAGTTACACGATCTTTAATAAAATGAATAGAGGTATACGGTAGTATTGAGGCAGAGTAATTATCAGTTATCACAAGCCAGTTACGAAATCATCAACAAATTAAGTAGAGTACAGTAAGATTGAAACACAGAAAAGTAGTAGAGACAGATGGATCGTTTAGAGATCAGGTTCAATGTTCACTCGGTGACCGTTTTCTTTTTCGTTTTCTCGTAGGCCTCAGTGAACATTGGCGACACTTTTGGGAATGGAGGCAACGGATCCGTGGAATCGAATGTTTTCGTCGAGATTTCTGGGTTCAGCTGAAAAAACATAGCTTTGTGTGAACATTCCACACGTATTCTCACCTTCAGAACTTCAATCTGACTCGTCAACTTTCCCATGTAATTATCAAAGCTGCGTTCGTAATACTCGAGGGTCCGCATGGCGCCTTCTCTCTCATTTTCATTTTCCGAGAGCTCCACGATTCTGTAAAAAAAAGTGATTATGAGACGTCATTTGAATCTTTCGTCTTACTTTTGGGCTTGTTTTCTAACATTCTCCAGAGGTTGTTGCCAGCGAACCTCCTGTTCGAGTTGTTTGAGTGTCGAGTACAGATTTCTTGTTTCTGCTGGCATTTGAAGTTGAATCTTGTAGTCGTCGCACAGTTCCTGGAGGCAACTGACTTTAGCATTTGCCTTTGAAAGTTCTTCTTCGGCGTTTTTGACAGATTTGCGAGCTTCGTTCAATCTGAAAGTCATTATTATTACCCGTTTTCAAAAGTTCTCTTACTCTTGCTCCGCCTCTTCGGTCTTTTTCTCGTTGTCTCTCAAAAGCCGCTTCACCTCCTTTTCATGCTCCTTCCTCTGCTTTTCGGCATGATCAGTCAGTCTGAAAGTTGTGAGATGAGTTCCGATGTAGTGATCTTCACAACTCACGTTTCATTTTCTTTCTTCAGTTTCTTCTCGCTCTCCGTTGACTCTTTCAGCAGCTTTTTCAGGTTCTCGATCTCTTCACTCAACTTGTTCTCTCTCTTCGACACTGCTTCCACATTGAACTCTCTATTCAGCACCCTGATATTCTTTTGCAACTCCGCGACTTCTTTCTCAGCATTGGCGAGTGCGATGCCCTTCTCATCGCACGTCTCCTTTGTTCTCTTGCACTTCTCGTTGCCGCAGTTGTTGGATGGTGGAGAGTTGTCCGTGATTTCCATCCGTTCCAACAGTTTCGGTTTGTTATTGAGTTGGTGGATACGCCTCTTATTCTTTTTCGACACGCATTTTATATTGGCACCAGAAACTTGGTTAGTTGTCGGCTCCTTCTTGGTCTCTTCAGACTCCTGGGAATCCAGTGACTCTTGTTTCAACTTGAAGAGCTCTCCAAGCACTTTGCGTTTGCTCTGAACAGGTGGCGGAGTCGAGGAGCTACTGGAAGGTTCGGAAGACGCTGAACCTTCTTGCGGATTCTCTGCCTTCGGGGATTCAGGGTTCTCGGATCCGGCTGGAACTAACGATGAAGATCCGTGATCAGTTTTCTCGGAAGTCTTCGTCGCAGCCTGTCCCGAACCAGATGAAGCCGTCGTGGTTGATATCCGGAGACACTGTGTAGCCGTTGCGCTGGATGTGCTGTTTGGTAGTCGCCGAGTTGCAGCCGTCAGCCGCGTGACCAATTTAGTCCTCCATTTTCCAAGATCACGAGCTTCAGACTCGTTACCAGCGCGTAGTTCATTTACTGCATTCATGATTAAAGTTGACGGAACCTCATTGGGATAAGCAATGATCACGTCATCCAGATCAATCCGCTCAATTGTCTTCGAATGCTCCACAATTTCTTTGAGTACCGCGATTGACTTCTTCTCATCATCATATTCTGGCTCCTGGACCTTCTTCTTCTGTTTCTTATTACGGAGGTCTGCTTGTGTCATGTTCACCAACACACTCTGAAAGTTGAAAAAGTAAGTCTAACAATGAGTTAGCTGTCTCTTACCTGAAATTCTTCCTCATCCATCCACTCGTCGATCGGAGCTCTTACTCCAATCGCACTTCTCACGTGTTCTTTAAGCTCCGGGTGCTTCTCTCCGAAAAGTTGATTGCACAACTCCCAGGAAAGCAAGAGACGCGCCTTCCACACTTGCACAAAAGTAGTGGCCAGTTCCTGTTGTCCGATGCTCTTGGGACTTTCGAATCTGAGGCAAGTTTTCTGACAGACGAGAAGAAACTTGTCAATCGAGAAACGTTCGCACATACGGGCCTTAAAGATTTCAGACAATTGACTCAAGAACGATGCGACTGCCAGGGAGTAGGGCCTGTTCTTGAGATCCAGAATGATTTGTTTGATGTCTTCCAGATAATGAAATTTGTCGGTACTCATCAAAATGTTGTTCATCGAAGAAAGAATCCGTTCTCTCAATGTGGGTTCCAACCAGAATCCAATACATTCAGTGAAGATCATGAAGATGGCTTCGCTTGAGGAGAGAATCGATTTGAAGGTTGGGGTAAAGATGACAGCGTTGTGGGTGAATTCATGAGGCAGGGCACAGAGCACAGATTTGTAATTCAGAAAATCCGAAACCAAGGTGATAAGGGACTTATCGATATTGAACTCGCTCAGCACAGCCTCGAACTGGTCTAGGAAAATAGACTTTGGAACGTCTGCCGGATCATCTGACTTCCACATCGAAACGTAGCTTTTCAGCTTTTCTGGAAAAAATAGACTTGGCAGAGGAGAGAAAGAGGGGTTCACTTACTGTTCTGTGTTCTATCTCCTTTTTTCTTCAGCAGGTACCGGATGACATCGAGAACTTCGTCCGCAAAGACAACAGAGGTCTCTTCTCGAAGCATATAGGTCGTGTCAAAGAACCGAACGAACACTTTCTCAACGGCATAGGCTGTTGTGAAGTTGTTAAAGTTCTTCAGGCAAGACCGTTTATCAGCTGCACTCATTCTTGAATGTTGCACTAGTTTGAGGTCTCCCGCCGACAGCAAGAACAAACGAAGTTCAGGATCGTCTTCAGAGAGATTGTTCCATTCGAACAGATTGTAGCACTTTCCGCAATCAACGGGAACATCAATAAGGGATGTCTGAAAACATGTCTTGATTGAGGGTTAAAGTATGTAGCAAACTCACTTCGCCGTCGGCTACGGCGGAGAGTTGAACTCTTTGACATCTTGAGTTCTGCGGACTTTGGAAGGAGGGAGGTTCGGAGCAGCAGGAAGTGTAAGCGATTCGGTGGCAAACATTGTGGTCGTGAAGGAATTTCGCAATGTTTGAAGATCTCTTCATCCAGCAGATCAGCTGACACTGAACCACAGCGTCCTTCATATCGCAGTTGCGCAGTTTCATGCCTTTTCTCTCACGGAGAATCCACTTGTAGACGTCATGAACATGGTCGAAAATGTCGTTGAAGATCGGTTGAAGCTCAAGATGCTTCAACTCGTCTATAAGATCCTCGACTGTGAAGCCGTCCGATCCGACATCTCGAATCTCCCTGACCTTGCGATCCTTTGCGAAGCTGAATATGTCCTTGGCAGCCGGGAAGTGTTCCAGAGATATGAACTGGATAGTCTTTTCGCCGAAAGAAAAACATTCTTCCAACTTTTCAAAACACATCAGAATTGTTTTCCAATCCGCTACATCGCTTCTTTGGAACAGTTCGAAGCCGTAGATAACATCGTAGAGAAACTCAAACACGCAATCACTCGCCAACTTGCACAGTTTCCAGTTCGAATCACGGATCGGTTGAGCACGCAGTCTCGTGCGAACAATGGGCGTCTTCACCACCTGAAAATGAGAGGACTGATAAGAGATTATCAGAATATTGGCTTACCTCGACATCTTTGTGCTCCTTGAGATCTTCTAGCACATCTTTGTACTCAATGATCTTGATTTTGGTGCTGTCGTATTGTGATGGCCTGCCCAGCACTTTGTCAACCTCATCTTTCATCAGAAAACACCGATTTCCATCATGGAAAAGACGAATTGCTCGCAGTTGCTGACTGTGTTTCTGAAAGCAACAATTGGAAAGCTCTAGAAAACTTTATAAACTTACGAGGTCCGAAGCTGGAAGAAAAAGAGTTGGGTGTTTTTGGAAAATCCGGGTGTACGTTTTCATGAGACATCTGATGTAGTTTAGAATCTTTGCAAGCTCATGACGATCCGATGAGAACTCTTGTTTTAGTTTCAACTTCATAGGCCCATGAACCTCATCATCCCACTCTACTGGTAGAATGTCCTTGAGGAAAGTTAGCGCTTTCTCGAATGTACCGATTGACGGTAGCTGCTGGCACTCTTCAATTCCGTATACGAGAAATATTGTGATTTTGTTTTTGATGTGGTTGAACAGTCCCTCATTGTAGGCCACGAATTCACAACAGTTCGCGAGCTTGTCCTCATGGAACTTCAAGAGAACTGCCAGAGCCATCGGGGCCAACTGGTCTTTCTGAAAACCATTGATAAAAGTTTGTCGTATAATCAAAAGGTTACCTGCTCGTCGAACAGAGTAAAATGGAATCTGTGCAACATAGCAAAAACGTCTTGTTTGAAGAACACCACATTGCCTCGGAGCGTCTTGTAGCTCACATAAGTATTTGTGAACATTTCAGAGAACTCCTGTTGTTTTCCATGGGACCCGGAGAAGTTTCGGTAACGACGAGCATCGTTCTTCAGTTCCCACGGTGAGCCATAAAAATCCGTGGTTCTCATGGAGCCATCATCTGAGTTCCCGGTCAAATCGGTCTGAAAAACTCATTTGAAACTAGTAAGGAAAGGAAAACTTACAGATGGGAACATGTATTCCTGAATTTCGTTGTCGTGTTGTAGATCCATTGAACTTGAAGTTAGTCTCTGAAAATTATACTGTTCAGACTATTTTCAACATAACGATAAAGAAGAAAACGGGAAAGGACAACAAACAAGGAAGAGAGATGGTATTGAAGGGAATCTATCTGCACGACGACAACAGATCAGGAGACGTAATGGAGAGCACAATGACAAGGGACAGCCGATGCAGTTTGTACGCGAGCGTCTGTTCGAGGGCAATCTTATGTATCGATTGGGGGCGATTAATGAGAACAATAGAAATTTATTGAGCGAAAAGAAAACAAGGCAGATTCAGGTATTGAGAATATCGATTTCTAATTGGCAACCGGAAGGTAAATGTCGGCGTCGCCGCCATTCCCCTTCTGGCAAATTTTGCCTAGGTGTGTCATAATGGCCGGGAACACACGATCCTCATCAATCTCTAAATTGAAATGCTTGATCTTTTTCAATTTCATCTCACTTTCAGCAGGGATGTTTAGAAAACGCGCTCTAGCGCAAAAGACGGTTTTAGGGGGAAAATTAATAAATTTCGAAATTCCGGGGCGAGGCGCCAAGTGGATTTTGATGGAGCGCACTTGCAACGTTAGCATGAAGAAAGTTGTTTTTTATTCTATCGGAACTGTCAAAAAGGCACTTGATTTGATGAGGAGGCGATAATTACCGGAGATTTGTCGGATTAGCGTGCGAGAAGAGCACGTGTGCGGAAGCGCGTCCGCAACGATGCGGTACGGTGTATGCATACAGTTAGCACTTGTTTGACGACAATTAACGGTGTCAATTGCGTCAAGACGATATGGATTAATAAAAGTAGACTTTTTAACACTTTCAGAGGTATTTATTTTCATGGTTTCATATAAGCTAGCACATGTCAGTTACAGAAGCATCACAAAACGAATACAGGTATACTGTAGTAGTGAGGCAGAGTAATTATCAGCTATCACATGCCAGTTGCAAATTCTCAACAGATAAAGTAAAGTACAGTAATATTGAGGCACAGCGTAGTAGTAATCAGGCAGAGGAATCTTTTAAAAATCAGGTTTAATGTTCATTTTGATAACGTCTTCTGGTAAGCGTCAATGAACATTGGCGACACTTTTGGGAACGGAGGCAACGGATCCGTGGAATCGAATGTTTTCGTCGAGATTTCTGGGTTCAGCTGAAAAAAAAGTTTTGTGTGAACATTCCACACGTATTCTCACCTTCAGAACTTCAATCTGATTCGTCAACTTTCCCATGTAGTTATCAAAGCAGCGTTCGTAATACACGAGGGTCCGCATGGCGCCATGTCTCTCATTCTCATCTTCCGAGAGCTCCACGATTCTGGAAGAAAAAGGTGATAATAAGACATCATCCGAATCTTTCGTCTTACTTTCGAGCTTGTTTTCGAACCTTTGCCAGAGGTTGTTGCCAGCGAACCTCCTGTTCGATTTGTTTGAGTCTCGAGTACAGATTTCTTGTTTCCGCGGGCATTTGAAGTTGAATCTTGTAGTCGTCGCACTGTTCCTCTAGGCAACTGACTTTAGCATTTGCCTTGGAAAGCTCTTCCTCGGCATTTTTGACAGATCTGCGAGCTTTTTTCAATCTGAAAGTCATTATAAAATTCCCGTATTTCAAAGTTCTCTTACTCTTGCTCCACCTCTTCGACCTTCTTCTCATTGTCTCTCGTAAGCTTCTTCACCTCCTTTTCATGCTCCTTCCTCTGCTTTTCGGCATGATCAGTCAGTCTGAAAGTTGTGAGATCAGTCTCGATGTATTGATCTTCAAAACTCACGTTTCATTCTCTTCTTTCAGCTTATTCTCGCGCTCCGTTGACTCTTTCAGCAGTTTCTTCAGTTTCTCGATCTCTTCACTCAAGTCTTTCTCTCTCTTCGACACAGCTTCCACATTGAACTCTCTATTCAGCACCCTGATATTCTTTTGCAACTCCGCGACTTCTTTCTCAGCATTGGCGAGTGCAATGCCCTTCTCATCGCATGTTTCCTTTGTTCTCTTGCACTTCTCGTTGCCGCAGTTGTTGGATGGTGGGGAGTTGTCCGTGACTTCCATCCGTTCCAACAGTTTCGGTTTGTTATTGAGTTGGTGGATACGCCTCTTATTCTTTTTCGACACGCATTTTATATTGGCACCAGAAACCTGGTTAGTTGTCGGCTCCTTCTTGGTCTCTTCAGACTCCTGGGAATCCAGTGACTCTTGTTTCAACTTGAAGAGCTCTCCTAGCACTTTGCGTTTGCTCTGAACAGGTGGCGGAGTCGAGGAGCTACTGGAAGGTTCGGAAGACTCGGAACCTTCTTGCGGATTCTCTGCCTTCGGAGATTCAGAGTTCTGGGATCCGGGTGGAACTAACGCCGACGATCCGTTATCAGGTCTTTCGGAAGTCTTTGTGGAAGCCTGTCCCAATCCAGATGAAGCCGTCGTGGTTGATATCCGGTGACACTTGACAACGCCCACGTCAGGCAGATCAATCCGCTCAATTATCTTCGAGTGTTCCACAATTTTTTTCAGCACCGCAATAGACTGTTTCTCCTCATCACATGGCACCGATTTTCGGACCTTCTTCCTCACTTCCTCATGACGGAACTCTGCTTCTGTCATGTTCACCAACACACTCTAAAAGTTGAAAAAGTAAGTCTAACAAAGAGTCTTCAGTCTCTTACCTGAAATCCTTCTTCATCCATCCGGCCTTCAATCGGAGCTCTTGCACGAATGGCACTTCTCACATGTTCTTTGAGCTCCGCGTGCTTCTCTCCAATAAATTGATTGCACAACTTCCAGGAAATCAAGAGACGCGCCTTCCACACTTGGATAAAAGTCGTCGCCAGTTTCTGTTGTCCGATGCTCTTGGGACTTTCGAATATGAGATCAGCTTCTTGGCAGATGTCAAGGAACTGGTCGATGGTAAAACGTAAAGACGCTCGGGCCTTGAAGATGAAATTCAATCGACCCAAGAGCGATTCTGCTCGGGAGTTCGAACTATCTTTAATTTCCTGAATGACTCCTTCGACGTTTACCAGGTAATGGAAGTTGTTGGTAACCATCAGAAAACAGTTCATATAATTTAGAATCCGTTCTCTCAATGTGGGATCCGACCAGAATCCAATACATTCGCTGAAGATCATGAAGATGGCTTCACTTGAAGAGAGAGTCGATTTGAAGGTCGGGGTCCAGATGACAGCGTTGTGGGTAAAATCAGTAGGCAGAGTTTTGAGCACAGATTTGGAATACAGAATGTCCGGAACCAGGGTGATAAGAATTCTATCTATATTGAAATCGCTCAGCAGAGCCTCGAACTGGTCTAGGAAAATAGACTTTGGAACGTCTGCCGGATCATCTGACTTCAACTTCGAAACGTAACTTTTCAGCTTTTCTGGAAAAAATAGACTTAGCAGAGGAGAGAAAGAGGGGTTCACTTACCGTTCTGTGTTCTATCTCCTTTTTTCTTCAGCAGGTACCGGATGACATCGAGAACTTCATCCGCAAAGACAACACATGTCTCTTCTCGATGCATGTAGGTGGTGTCAAAGTATCGAACGAACACTTTCTCAACGCAACAGGCTGTTGTGAACTTTTCAAAGTTCTTCATGCAAGACTGTATATCAGCTGGACTCATTCCAGAACCATTCACTAGTTCATGGTCTTCCGCCGTCAGTAAGAAAAAACGAAGTTCGGGATCGTTGTCAGATGGAACGTTGAAATCAATATGATTGTCGAGAAGTGCAAGTTTGTTGGGAATAAGAAGAAGGTTTGCCTGAAAACATTTCCTGGTTGAGGTAAAAGTCCGTAGCGAACTCACATCGTCAACATCTGAGATGTTCACTTCAGAGAGTTGAACTTTATGGCATCTTGAGTTCTGCAGATTTTCTGAGAATGGGGATTGTGAACAGCAGGGAGTGTGAGCGATTCGGTGGCAAACATTGTGACAGTGAAGGAATTTCGCAATGTTTGAAGATCTCTTCATCCAGCAGATCAGCTGACACTGAACCACAGCGTCCTTCATATCGCAGTTGCGCAGTTTCATGCCTTTTCTCTCACGGAGAATCCACTTGTAGACGTCATGAACATGGTCGAAAATGTCGTTGAAGATCGGTTGAAGCTCAAGATGCTTCAACTCGTCTATAAGATCCTCGACTGTGAAGCCGTCCGATCCGACATCTCGAATCTCCCTGACCTTGCGATCCTTGGCGAAGCTGAAGATGTCCTTGGCAGCCGGGAAGTGTTCCAGAGACATGAATTGAATGGTCATTTCGCCGAAAGAAAAACATTGTTCCAACTTGTCAAAACACATCAGAATTGTTTTCCAATCCGCTACATCGGTTCGTTGGAACAGTTCAAAACCGTAGATAACATCGTAGAGGAACTCAAACACGCAATCACTCGCCAACTTGCACAGTTTCCAGTTCGAGTCTCGGATCGGTTGAGCACGCAGTCTCGTGCGAACAATAGGCGTCTTCACCACCTGAAAATGAGAGGACTGATAAGATATTATCAGAACAATGGCTTACCTCGACATCTTTGTGCTCTTTTAGATCGTTTAACACATCTTTGTATTCGATGGTCTCGATTTTGGTGCCGTCAGTTTTTGATGGCCTGCCCAGCACTTTATCAACCTCATCTTTCATCAGAAAACACCGATTTCCGTCTTGGAAAAGACGAATTGCTCGCAGTTGCTGACCGGGTTTCTGAAAGCAACAATCGGAAATCTTTAGAAAAATTGATAAACTTACGAGGTCCGAAGCTGGAAGAAAGAGAGTTCGGTGTTTTTTGAAAAGTAGGGTGTACGTTTCCAAGAGATTCTTGATGTAGTTCAGCATCTTCGAAAGCTTGAGACGGTTTGAATAGAACTCTTGTTTGAGTTTCAGCTTCAATGGCCCATGAACCTCATCATCCCACCCCAATGGCAGAATGACCTTGAGGAAGATCAAAGCTTCCTCGAATGTTTCGACTGACGGTAACCGCTGGCACTTATCGATTTTGTGGCTGAGAAAGCAAGCGATTCTGGTTTTGATTTGAGTGAACAGTTTCTCATTGTAGGCCACAAATTCACAACGGTTCGCGAGTTTGTCCTCATGGAACTTGAAGAGAACTGCCAAAGCCATCGGGGCCAACTCATCTTTCTGAAAACCATTGATAAAAGTTTGTTGTATAATCAAAAGGTTACCTGCTCGTTAACCAGAGACATATGGTATCTGTGCAGCATAGTGAAGACGTCCTGCTTGAATGACACCTCATTGCCTCGGAGCGTCTTGTACCTCACACAAGTATTTGTGTACAGTTCCGAGAGCTCCTGTCGTTTTCCATGGGACCCGGAGAAGTTTTGGAAGCGACGAGCGTCGTTCTTCAGTTCCCAGGGTGAGCCATAGAAATCGATGGTTTTCATAGAGCCCTCGCCAGAGTTCTTGGTCTGGTCGGTCTGAAAAACTCATTTGAAACTAGTAAGGAAAGGGAAACTTACAGATGGGAACATGTATTCCTGAATTTCGTTGTCGTGTTGTAGATTCATTGAACTTGAAGTTAGTCTCTGAAAATGCTACTATTCAGACTAGTCTAATGTTCCAATAACGAAGAAATGAAGCAGAAACGAGGAGGGACAACAAATAAGAAGGAGAGATGGTATTGAAGGAAACCAAGAATGAAGACGACGACTCAATAGACCTAATGGAGAGCACATTTGACGGGACAGCCGGTGCAGTCTTTACGCGTACGCGAACCGTTTGTTTGAAAACAATGGAATGTATCGATAGACATTTATTGACTGAAAAGAGGGCATAGCAAATTTGAATCGAGGAATCGCGAATATCGATTTCTAATTGGCATTAGGAACGCAATTTGTCAGCCACAGGAAATGTTATATAAAGATTGATTCATAAGAATGAACATTCACAGATCATAATCACAATTTGCAGATACAAAAGAGTCACTACCACAAGAAAAAGGGGAAGATCACAATTTACAGAAATGTTAAAAGATAAAAGTGATAAAATGATAAGTTTAACAGGAATCGCCATTCCGCAGTCTTTTGACGTCTTCCTTCAGCAGCCTCGTGTAAGCACGCATCAATTCGTTCGACACCTTTGGGAACTCGCCCATTGGTACCACATCGGCGCTCTCCGGATTCTCCTGAAAAACCAAAAGTTTCTCAATGGTTCTCCTTTTCTATCCTCACAATCAGCATCTGGATTCTGGAAGCCAGTTCCTCTTCATACTTTGTAAACTTCTCCAACTCATTCTTTGCCACATCACGTTCGTTCTCCTTCTCCGAATCTCTCATGATCCTGAAACAACCATACTTTTAGGGTCTTCTGAATCATTCTCACTTCTCCGTCTTCTTTCTAATCTCCTTCATCGGATCCTGCCAACGAATCGTCTGTTCCGTTTCTCTGAGCTTCAGGTAGACCAATCTTGTCGATGGAGACATGCGGAGTTGAAGCAGAGCATCGTCAAGTTGCTCGTGGAGCTCGACATTCTCCCGCTGAGCAGAATAGAGTTGTGCATGGACTGTTTTGGAGTCGTTTTGAGCGCTAAAAGAACTCATTCATTCCCGATACTGTGAAATTTCCCTCACCCTTCCAACATCGCTTTCTGTTCATTGTCTCTCAAAATCTCGTTCTTCTCATTTTCATGTTGTGATATCGCCGCAAAGAGTTGTTCTTCCATGCTTTTGACTGATTGTCGAGCTCCCTTCAACCTGAAAGTTCTCCAATTACTTCCGTTTCCTGAAGTTCTCTCACTCTTGCGTAACCACTTCGATTTTCTTCTCATTGTCTCTTAAAATCTCTTCTTTTTCCTGTTCATGTTGCTCTCGGAGCGTTTTTACATAACGAATCAATCTGAAAGTTGTTAGATAAGTTCCAGTGTTACGACCGTCGTAACTAACTTTGCATTCTCTTCTTTCAGTTTCTTCTCCCGTTCCATCGACTCTTTCAGCTGATTTCCATGAGTTTTCTCAAGGTCTTCCAAGTCCTTAGCCAATCTGAAAGTTGTGAGACAAGTTTTAGTTAGATTTCTAACCTCCAAAACTCACTGTCCATTCTCTGCCTTCGGTATCTTCTCTCGATCCGACTCTTCCAGCTGCTTTTCTGAACTTTCGATCTTTAGTTCCTCTTTCTTTGCTGCCGCTTCAGCATTTTGTTGTCGGTTATTCTTCCGGATATCCTTTTCCAATTCCGCCACTTGCTTCTTCAAGTTCATCACTTCGGCATTTCTTTTTTCGCATAACAATTTCGTTCGTTTGCACTTTTCATTTTCACAGTTGTTCGACTGTGGAGATTGGTCGGTGATGGGCGGTCGTTTATAGAAAATGGGCTTCTCCGTTTTGTTTTTCTCAATCTGGTGCTGCTTACTCTTATACTTCTTGGACTCGTACTTGATGTTGGCAAAGGAAACCTGTCCAGTTGACGGTTTGCCCTGGCCCTGGCTAGTCGACGACCCAGTCTCTTCCTGACAATCCTGTTCCTTCAGGAGCTCTGCAAGAAGCTGTTTCTGGCTCTTTTTAGGTGGCGGAGTTGCGGATCGTGGTGGGGATAAGGCTGATGGTTCTGGATTCGTCTCGACCGTTGGAGCTCCTTCAGTATTACTGGTAGATGGTCTATCCTCTGTTGCCTGGTCCGGTGGAGGAGCAAGTGAAGTTGGTGCTCCGGAATTCCGAGAAAAAGTCATTGACCGAATTTTAGTAGTCGAAGAAGGAGGCAATCTCGTTTTCACAAGTTTCCTCAACATGCCGCTCTGCAATTCTGATCCCGGCGTTCGAGAGTACGTGTACGTCGTCTTCACTTCTCCAAATCGTCCTCGCTCCGTCGAGTTCTCCGTTTTTACTGTCACTCTGTCGAACCCGCACTCGTCTAGCAGTTTCTTCACCATTTCCGTAGAATCGTATTGTTCCTGGCGCTGTGTCTTGACAGTGCGAGACTCGACAGGAACATCGATCTGCTTGACATGACGACGAACTGGCTTGCAGGTCTCCGAGAACTCGATGACTTGGCGCAGTAAGTCACTCGATTCGGCTATCTTTTTGGAAGATGGCTCGTCTGTACTACACTCACACTTTGCCTCTCGGCAAAAATCCTCGTTGGTCCAGTTTAGAATTCTTTCCTGAAAGAAATATGAAGATGTTCACTTGAATCAAAGGTCTATCTCCTACCAGGAAGTCCTTCTCACTCTCCCATTTCCGTATTGGCGTCCTCCAGTAGATGGCGTTCTTCACTTGCCCCTTGAGCTCCGGGTGTTCATCTCCAAAGAATTGATCGCACATATCCATGATAAATAGAAGACGTGCCTTCCACACTGGCAAGCCCTCTTCTTTGAGTCGCTTTTTGGAAATGCCCTCCGGACATCTGAACTTCAGTTGGAGTGTGTTGCTGTTGGAGAAGAACTCTTTGAAACTCATGAGGAGGGTGAGATCGGATTCCATGATATTCGGCGATTGGTTCATGTACGTTTTGTGTTCAATGAATAATGCGTTAAGCTGAAGTTCGTCGATGATACGATCAATGGCTCTATTAGCATGAAGAGTTCTCGGACTCATTTCGATGGATTTCATAGCTTCCAGAATCTTCTCTCGCATTATCGGATGTGTGCACGGGGCAGTCAGTTGCATGAACATAATGTAGATGGCTTCACTGGTCGACAGAACTGACTTTATTGTAGGCGTTGTGAAGAGCAGGTAACCGTGATCCTTTCTGAACGGCAAGTCTTCGATTACTGTTTTGGAGTAACAGACATCCGGCACGACAGTGATAAGCGACTTGTCGATATCAAACTCTTCTAAGACAGCGTTAAGCTGGTCGATGCTCCAAGTAGTCACATCTCCAAAGCTCTCATCTGACTTCCAACGTGCCACATAAGCTTTGAACTGGCCTGAAGATTCATTTACCTTACACGAAAACGATTCGCTCTTACTGTTATAACTACAATCGTTTCTTTTCGCCAACAACATCTGAATTTCTTCCAAAGCGTCTTCCACAAAAACCAACCGGTTTTTATCAGGATTCAGAGCACATGTGCCAACGTAGCGAAGGAACACTTTGTCTAGGTTTTGGCTCTGAACGAACACTGATGAAAGGTGAAGTGACTAGCAACTTACGTTGACACTTGATGCGACACCCATTTTCAAGTTAGAAGCACCTAGCCGCTTGTTCTTATCTTCTTTCTCCTTTTCCCTGAGAAAGCGAGCAATATCACTTTGAGATTCCAGAGTTTCGTGAGAAGAACTTTTGAAACGGTATTTCAGCACTGTTTTGTCAGGGCAGACAATCAGCGGCTCTTTCTATAGAATTCATCATACTGATGGGGAGTAGAAAGACTAAGGACTCACCTCGCCGGTGGCGTGAAGGCTCACTTCACAGAGTCGGATATCATTCAACTTGGAGTCACGGAATTGCTGCGGGCGAGCAGTCCCGGAGTAATACTTTAGGAGACGGTGACCAGCGTTTTGATTGTCCAGAAACGTCCCGAATCTCGGGAATCTCGTGATCAATTGAAGGAACATGCAGTGCGAAACAGCTTTCATCATGTCGCATGTGCGAAGGGTGCTGGCGGATTTCTCACTGAGGACGTGGTTGTACACACCTTCGAGGTATTCCTGTTGGAAAGACAAGTTCAAGTTCAACAAGCTCAGCTCATCTATGAAATCTTGAACTGTGAATCCATCGGGACCCACGTCTCGCACATGTCTGACTGGGCGATCTACGGCAAAACTGAACAACTCCTTGGCCGATGGGATCTTGTTGCATTCCTCCATCGACATGAAATAGACCTTCCCTTCGTCAAGATCGAAGTATTCTCCCAGTTTTTCAAATCCCTTGTTGACCTCATCCAAGTCGTCTTCACCAATTCTCCCGTACAACTCAAATGCAATCAGAGCATCATAAACTGCCTCTGTAAAGCAGTCGCTCGCCAGTTTACACAGGTTCCACTTGTGATCTCGGATCGGTTGAGCATGATGGTCTGTGCGAATTATAGGAACACAAATGACCTGAAACATGACCTCTAGCTCTAAAAGTTTGTGCTGAAACCCACTTCAATATCCTTGCTAAGCTTTCCAACAACATCTCTGAAATCGACAGTGAAGATTTTGTTCTTGTCGGATTTTATGGGCTCTGCTTTCAGGATCTGGTCGACTTCCGTTTCCATCAAAAACGTACTCTCCCCGTCTTGAAAGAGTCTCAAGGTATTCCGCTTCTGGAAATCAGTACCAAAATTCCAAACCCATAATGATATGACTTACAGCGTCTGGGTGGTAGAAAGATGGCTCAAAACACATCATTTCGTTGGCTGTCACCAAGATGGCTTCCACTCTCAACAACTTTTCCTTCAAATGATCACGACTCACTCCATTGTAACTCCTTCTCAGTTCCTTCTCAAGCAGCTCATTATCTTCATTGGACCACTGTGGCATATGTTTCTTGAGGAACACCAGTGCATCCCGATAGTTTTTGATTTGGGTCGAACGGAAAATGGCAGAAGCCAACTGAACGTTTTTGACATACAGAGAGCGTAAACTTTCAGAAAGTTTGTTGAAGTGCGGGTCGTGAAGTGGCACAAACTCGCAACTATTTTCAAGCCTTTTCTCACGGGACTTTAGGAACGCAGCCAACATCATTTTGGTGAGAGGTTCTTCCTGAAATCCAAAAGTTGTCTTTTCCCAAACATACTTATTCAAAACCCCGAAGCTGATCGTTCTACACATCAGATCGTACAATCGTTTGAAGTTGTCGTGCTTCAAAGTGAACTCTTTCTTCCGGAAGCTTTTGTATTCAACTATTGATGTCTGAGAATGACTTTTCAAAAAGAAACCCGTTGAAACTGCTCACCTGATACATCCGAGTCAGTGGCTGATCGGTATCTTGCGACCCGGCGAAGTTTCTATAAAGCTTCGCATCTCTCTTCAATTCCTCTGGCGACCCGTAAACTCTCATGAGTTGTCGTGGTGAGACCCTCGGGAAGTTCTCATCGTCCCAAAAAGCAACCCTCATCGCCTCATCCCAAACACTCTGCGTGAGCTTGTCGACGTCATTGGCTTCATCAGAAGACACATCGAGCTGGAGTAGAATGTGCGAGGAAAGCATTGAGAAGTATGACTCACCGACGAGAAAATGTACTTGTGTACTGCTTTGGCAAACGCTTTCTCCATTTTATCATACGATTTGTGTTTAGTTCACCTACAAAGGAGAGCTTACAACGAGAGCCGAATATATTTGAGATTTGAGAGACGAAGCGGAAACGCCAAGGACAAATCTGCTGATGCGAAGGTGACAATTAGCCGGTGTGTGTGAGATGGATTAGTGCGCGAGAAGGAGCACATGCGAGAATCGATAGTGCCTACGTAACAGGTCCTTACGGTGGGTGTATGAATACAAAGGAGACGCCCGTTTGACGGCAATTTATGGTGTCAATTGGCTCGTTTGATGACTTGGAGGAAATGAGAAAGAGAGGGTTTATTCAGTGGAGAAGTTGTTATTGAATGGAATCTTCTGCCAAATACACAAAGGAATAGAAACTGATAGTGATAATAATTACCGGAAGCCAGAAAACAATTAGTCAATTAGCAGAAATTGAGATAACAAGTGCAAACACTGAGATAACATTGAGATGCGAGTTACTACCACCCGAAAAGCACTTCTATTTGTGAGCGGGTGCGGGCGAATGAATCCGAAGATTATATACTCTGGTTGCCAATGGAAATGTGCTCAGCGAACTCCATGCGACGGGCTCGTCGCGTCGGGGCGCTTCGGGCGTTTTATTGGAGCGCGCTTGCAACAGCGTCTCGAGAAGGAGCTTGCCGATTTCGCAATAGTCAAAGGAAGATGTGATTCATTTGACATTTGTGAGGAAAAGACGATAATTGAAGTTGAAACTGAGGAAAAAAGAGATGAGGAGGAGTTACTTTGATATCAAAATAAGAAAAGAAACTGGTTCTAGTACAATTACAGGTACAAAAGATTGTGAGATTCAAATGAGGTAAAACAGACATGGAAAATTGCTTTTTTACAGATATGCTGAGTGCTACAGTGATCTCAATCAATCAATTCTTCGAAGTAATCATCCATTTTTCAGTCGCTGCACTTCTGCTCTGAAGACGTCCTCATAGGCTCTCTCGAAAAGTTTAGACACCTTCGGGAACTTCGTCTTCATCGGCTGCACATCAGTTTTCTCCGGATTTTCCTGGAAAACAAATCGCATTGTTATTTCAATGTCTCCTAACTAATCCTACCCTCAACGCTCTAATCTTCTCGTCCAACTCCAGTGTGTACGCATCAAATTCTCGTCGGAACTTCTCCAACTCATACTCGGCACCGTCCTTCTTCCCCTGCTCAGTTGCGTGTTCAATGATTCTGGAAACAGGTTTCTACCTCAAACGTCTTCTAAGTGCTTCTTACTTCTCCGCTTGCCTGCTAACTTTCTCCAACGGCTTCTCCAACCGAATCGTCTGCTCCATCTCCAGGAATTCCAGGTACGTGACTCTAGTCTCGGATGCCATCCTTAGCTGCAACTTGACATCCGCCAACTCTTCCTCGAGAGTGATGATGTGAGCAATTGCTGTGGAGATTTGATCTTGGGCTCTGATCAGTCTGAAACCAACTTGTACATTTCAGATTTTCGAAACGAATCTCTTCTTCCTTCTTCGCATTGGCTTCCAGAGCTGCCTTTTCTCCTTTTCCAACCTCTCATTTTCTCGTTCCAACTTCTTCACTTGTCCTTTCAACATCTCAATCTTTGCATTCTTCTTCTTATTGAACTTATTCATTCTTATGCACTTCTTGTTTGAACATGCGTTCGATGCTGGCGACTTATCCGTTACAGCCTTTCGGGGACACAGAACCTTCTTCTGCGCTCGCCGATTGAACCGTGACTTCTTCTTCTTGGAGACGTACTTGTAACGGAGCATGGGAGGCTTCTGATTGATCTTCGGTTCTTCCTCCGATTCTTGCGAATCTTTTTGCATCCGCAGAAGCCGTCCAAACTTTTTGGCTCTGTCTCTTGCAGTTGGTGGATGAGTAAATGGAGGAGATGAAGGCGAGGACAAAGTTGGCAGATTCTTATCGATTCCTGTGTTATTTCCGATGTTCTTGGACACTGGAACCTCAGTTGTCAGTTTGACCCAGTTTGACCCAGTTTTTTGGTAGCCATATTCACATTCATTTCGGTTCCCGTCATTGACTCCATGGAGCTTCCAGATAGTCCGTATCGCTGGGACAACTCGGAGAATTCCCAAATCTCAGTCAGGATAGCCAGAGATTCCTTTTCATGTGCAATGTCCGCTGGTGTCGGAGGGTTTTCCAAGTCGAAGAGTTCCATTTGAAGCTTTTCCAAAATCGCATTCTGAAACAAACATTGTTCTGGCTGCCAGCACTTTCACTCACCTTGAAGTCTACGTTGCTTGAGTCCTTCGGAATTCTTCCAAAGATCCTATTCCGGACGTGTTCCTTCAGAACGGGGTGATCGTCTCCAAAAAACAAAGTGGACCATTCCGTAAAAAACAGCAGACGAGCCTTCCACATAGGCAAGCTGGCCTCGGACAGCTTCTCCTTGCTGATTCCTTCCGGACACTTGATCTTCAACTCGAACTTTTCACATATTTCAAGGAAGGCATCCATATTCAGCATTTGATGAGCATCCTTGGCATAGAATGTCTTGGAAAAATCATGCTCTCGGGCTTCCACGAAAATCGGAGCGTATTGCAACTTTTTAAAAAATGTCATATCAATGCGATCAAAAGTGTCCGGCTTGATCGCGATCCGGGTCATTTCCTGAAGAATCAGGTCTCTGAGCTTCTCATCCATGTTCCAATGAACAAAACAGGCACCACGGCTGAATAACATGAAAATGGCCTCGCTGGTGTGTGTAACAAATTGAGAAGAAGGTGACAGCCAGCTGACACCATTGAGAGGTATTTTGCATTGGGGTCCGCAAAACTCCGCGACTGACTTAATGTCAGGCACCAACGTAATTTGGCGTTTATCCACATCAAAGTCTTCAAGAACAACTGCCAGCTGATCGAGAGTCATCACCTTTGGCCGGAATCTGTTTGTGGAGACCCATCGCGAAGTGTATTGTTTGAAAAGGTCTGAAAAAGGGAGGAAATAATGGGCAAGTGAGTCTTTTTCATTCTCACCAAGGTCCAGATGACCTTTTTGACGCTTGACAAGGTACGGTATCATGTCAAGCACTTCTTCCGCAAACACCGCTCGGTTGGCATCTTGATTTGTAGTTGTCAGACTGATAAAGCGGAGGTAGACATTCCATATCCAAATACTCCCATTAAAGTCATGTGATCAATTCCGCATCCCCAAACGTTATCAGTTATCACTAAAACGATGCAGACCCATTGTTTATTTCAAAAATTTTACTATTAGCAAGAGAGGACACAAAGAAGAAAAGTGGAGAAGGGCGCCTGAGGAACCATTGCTAAGCGTAAGTTCAATGGTCAGTTAGAATGGGACACACCACAAATGCTTTTCCATTCCAATCCAAGCGTCCTTTTCTGCTCTTCTTGCTCAATTTTTCTATCAAATTTTGTTTACCTTCTTTCCTAACTTTTCCTCAGAACGAAACTTATCAGTTCCACTCTTCGTTCCTTATAAAACCCACTGATAACAGTGATTTTTTTCATTTGATGATCACAACTCTTTTCTTTACTTTTCTTCTACTCTACTTCCTTTACAAATCGAGACCAGCTTTCAGGACTCCTCTTCAACTACCTGCTCAACAACCCATCATGGGAGTATGTTAATGATTCTTGTAGCCTTGAGAAGTTTCCTTTTTCCAGAATTCCAACCCTCACAATGCCGCGGCCCAGGCTGCAGTCGAAGAAGAGCATCTCAGGGAGCAGGCACGTGGTCAAGCAGAGGATCTGAACAGGCAGAGAGATGCATTGGAGCAGCAGAGACTGGATGGGATCAGAAGAAGGGAGGAGGAGAAGAAGCGGGCTGACGAGTTGGAGAAACAGACGGAGAAAAAAATTGAGGTGAGGGATTTTGGATTCTAGGAAGCTTATTGTGTTTTTCAGGATGCCTTGAAACAAGATCAAGAGCGAAAAAGAGCTGAGCGAGACAGAGAAGACCTTCAATCGAGAACTCAAGATTCACAACTGCGACAGACTCTCGAAGAAGGGAACAAGGTGCTTGACAATCAGCGGGGAGCGAATTCGAGGGAAACTGAGAAGCTAGCTGATCGGCACAAGGATTCCATGACGAATGTGACCAAACAGCAAGAGAAAGTTGAGGAGAAGACGGCGAAGAGAGTTTTGGACTTGGCAGATGAGGTATGACTATGTTCCCTGATTCCTAACTGTTTTCTGATTCTAGAGAAAGCAAGCCCAGGAGAAGCTCCACCAGGAAAAGGCAGCTTATACCGATAAGAAGATCTCTGAAGAGAAGGAGCATCACGCAAAAGTCGAAAGACTGGAGCTCAAGAAGACCGAGATTCTTGTCGAGAGAGAGGAAAATGCAGTTCAGCATCAGGAACGTCTTTCTATTATGCATGAAGCCTTCGCAGTTCAAACTCATCAAGTGGTTGTGGCCAGGAGTTTGGAGAGAGTGGAAATCAACTTTGCGGATGCAGTGAACAACATTCGGGGTAGCGATGATGGGTTGAGAAAGGCTGTTGGCATCTTTAGTCGGTTTTCGATGGCTTTATCAAGTGGACTTCCTATGGAACGAGTTATCAATCAAGCAAAGGTTAGTTTCTAAAACGCC
The DNA here is from genome assembly GCA_900536315.3 of Caenorhabditis becei. Lineage (NCBI taxonomy): Eukaryota > Metazoa > Nematoda > Chromadorea > Rhabditida > Rhabditidae > Caenorhabditis > Caenorhabditis becei. The sequence continues at coordinate 126,108 of LR539437.1, read as the reverse complement.
GAGTGTTCCAGTGACGTTTGTTTTTCCAGGATGCTCAATCCAGAGCTGTTGCCAGCTTGGTAGTTCTTCATGATAACGCTGCAGCTATTCTGAACCAGAGGGAGAACAACAACGGGGACGCTGTGAAATGTCATGCAAGTGCTCGAGCCATTCAAAGACTCATCGGGGACATCACTCCAGAACTGGGCACAATTCTGATGCTCTTCCGTGAAAATCTGACTCCCCAACAACAAACTTCGGCTATTGCGACCATTGAGAAGATCCGAAACCTTTCGAGAGAACTCGCAGAGGTTATAATCGATATGCCAGTGGTTTATCGGCAAGATCATGTGAGAAGGCAGATCATGCAGAATGTCGAGGCGATTGCGAATATGAGCATCAGTGGGAGAGTCGCGGCGCCTGCAATTCAGGAAAACCGGAATGGTGGAACGTCGGGGGGAGTGGTGGAAGAAGTCGGAGATGAAGGACAAAACTAATCTAATGTTTTATGATACTTCAAACGTTTGCTCAATTGATATTCATACCTCACTGCTTGTCACAACTCGAATAAATTCACACTTCCTCGCCGTGTCAGGACACTTTTGTATCTCAAAAGCTTGGGAACAGGAAAGTCCCAAATGTAACCAATCAACGGAATGTAAAGAGCCGAATTCTGGCTGAAGTTGGCCAAAGACTAGCATTTGTTGAGTCTACGGGTTGTACAAAGCTCTCGAGTGCCCTCAGCAACTTGAATGTCATCCGAATCAAGTTATTTTGAGAATCTGAGAATTCAAACCATCAACTATTTGAGCATCGGAACCTCGAGGATTACTGTAGTAAGATTTCATAACCACAACAACATCAATCTTATTCTTGAGTAATTCCTCAATTCACAATGCAACCAATTGCTTATCAGTCAAGTGATTCACACTCTTATCACGCTCATTCTGAGGAATCAACTCTCATTTCCGTTCTGGAATCGGTTTTAAAAGCAGCAGGGTTATCAAACTTCATCACAGTTTTATCACAATTTGATTCCTGACAATCAACAATGACGGTAAGTTCTCATTCATTTTCATCATTTTTCCCGTTTATTTCCTATTTTTAGAACGAAAATGTTGTCGAAGCTGCGGCCAAGGTGTTGGTGGAGGAGGAAATCCTCAAAGAACAGCAAATTCGTCAAAAAGAGGAAACGAAACAAGCCAGAGAAATGATGACAAAGGCATCAGAAGCAAGTGCGGAAAGGAAGGAAAAGGAGAAGAAAATGGCTGAAGAAGTGGAGAAGAAAACCGATGAGAAGATCGAGGTGAGATTCTTGGTTTTGTTGTGAATTGTGCTCTTTTCCAGGCAGTGTTTCAAGAAAAGAAGACAATTGAAGCGGAAGCCCGTCTTGTTGAAAAAGAAGTTAGTGATAAGCTGGCGGAGAAATGTGAACAAGCTCGAAAAGAGGCGAGCACAGCTCTCGAACGTCAGCTAGAGATCGCTTTCAAGGAGAAGATTAATAGTGCTGATAACCATTCAAAAAGTATGATGAGAGAGATGGAGAAAATGAAGATGGAAGAGAAACGAGCGGATGAGAAGATCAGTGCGGAGAAGGAGCAGGTGAGAAGGGAGAGAGTGAGAGCTCTAGAGCTTTCACCGTTGTTTTGCAGACAACTAAAACCAGAGAGCAACTCCATCAGGAGAAAATTGGATTCGGGAAGGAATTGATGGCCGAGAACAAGGCACACCGTGAAAGAATCATTCAGCTCAAAGAAAAACAGAGCGAGACTCTTCTGGAGCGAGAGGAAAACGCATTTCAGCACAGTAAACATATGGGCATGATCGAGCAACTTTCTGGAGTTCACAAGAAGTTGAATGTGTTAGCAAAGAGAGAAGAACAGAAGGAGATGAGTTTTGAGAATGCGGTGAACACTGTGAGAAACGCTGGAAGTGGATTGATGTCAGCGATTTCGGGATTGACAAGTTTGTCAGTATCGTTTGAGTACAACTTTCCCTTAGGAGAGAGGGATGTCAACGTGTCGAGAGTAAGACTGGTTTTTATAACTTTCATTCAAAAACTTGATTTGTTTTCTTTTTCAGTGTCATTTGGAAGTGGCTCGTCAGAAACTTGTTGCTTTGGAAGATTGCGTCACAGTGATTCTGAAAGAGAATGGAATCAGCAATGATGATGTTCTCAAATGCCAAGGAGCTGCTCGTAGGATGGAAGTACATATTCGCTCTCTGACAGAGCAGTTGAATGTAGTAAGACTGTTACTTGCTCAAAAGTTGAGCGAAGAGCATAATTCTGTGGCCTTCAAAGTCGTGGAGAAGATCAGAACAGTTTATGGAGATCTCTCGAGTGAAATCAGCCACTTGAGTGTTACAAGAACTGATCATTTTGAGAAGCAGGTTTCTCGGAATATAGATGCTCTCACTAGTATGCGTCTTGGAACCTCGAGAGTTACGGTAGAAGTGAAGGAGATTGAAGGATCGGAAGAGCCAGTCATTGAAGAATCGCCGGAAGACAAAGAAGAAGAAGATGAAGAAGAAGAATGAAATTGATAATGTTTTTGTATGATGATATTATTGCCGCCCCGCGGCGAGTCACCTGGTGGGTCTCGCCACGAAAATGGTTTCTGGACAGAGTTTTGACACTTTTTTTGATGAAAATGGGTAAGATTGTGCGAATTTAATTATTGCTAGCCAAATTTCAGCAGTTCACACCAATTTTTTAGTGAAAATGAGGTGTTTTTGGTAAAAAGTGGCAAAATACCCAAAAATGCATGTTTTCGTACTGAACGTTGGTGGAAACTGCTGATACTTGGCTGGGAATGATCGAATTCACCTAATTTCACCCATTTTCATCAGAAAAAGTGACAAAACCTTGTCCAGAAGCCGTATTTCAGCTAGAAACCTTTTTCGTGGCGAGACCCACCAAGTGACTCGCCGCGGGGCGGCAATAATAATTACTTTAAAAGTTTGTTCAAACGATATACCTCACTTACAATAAATACCAATCAATTCTCACTTCCCTCAGCTTGTCGCATTATCCAAGACACTTTCGTACCTTTAGACCTCGGAAACGGGAATGTCCCGAAGCTTACCAATTAGTTGAATGTTAAGAGCCGATTCCTGGCTAAAAACTTAACTAAACAACTGCAGTCGGTGGCTTTACAAGTTGTGCAAAGATCTCGAGCGCACCCAATAACTTGAATGCCACCCGGACCAACCATTTTCAGAGTCAGATTGCTCAACAGTCTCGAGAGTTCTCCAAAAACAGTTCTTATCCGATCCACGACACCGAAAGCCACAGAATTCTGCTCTTTGTTCAAGTTTAGAGCAAAGAACCGACGCACTACATTCAATTGCTCTATTAGAGAACGAATCTGTACTTACAGGCTTACTTTAGGAGTGAAGGTCCATCCATGATGGATATCAAAGGATCGGAAGAGCCAATGATTATGAGGAAGGACACCTAATGCTTACGGTAGACAACATTTTCATTCAAAAAAAAGCCTAAACACCTAATGCGCATAACAACCAATATCACCAGTAAAATACGGATTTGTAGCATAATAATAAGTGATCGGACTCAATGGCTCCATGTAAATATGCGTGGCATTCACATGCATACACTTGATCTTCGGATGTTGGTAGAATCCGCAGAGCTGCGGTCCCGGACACTTGATCTCTCCGATCCGTCCCGAGTAGTGATAACGATAGTATCTGTCGTTGTAGCACTTGATAACCAGGTCTGAGAAGTAGTGAAGTTTCGGAAGATCCGGGAAGATCTCTCGGATCCGCGGCTTCTTCATCATTTTGCGAAGATCTGCTTCGAGTTCCATTATGGCTTTGCTAGAGATAATCTTTTCCGAAGAGTTGTTATAGTACGCGGGCTCTATGATGGTCTTGCTGCTACGATCCTGGTCATCACTCTGAAAAAGAATCAGAATCAGAATCAGAATCCCCACCCGCCACCTACCCAAACAACTGTCTTCAAGTGTGTGATCACATTCTCCGTCACTTCATACTTCTCCATTCCATTCGGCAAAAACGGCGGGAAATGTATCCACGTGTAGTTGAGATTCCGTGGATCCACTACGATTTTTCCGGTCTCTCTCTGCAAGATTTCTGCTAAAATCTCCTAGAATTTCTCCTCTGACTGACAGCTTTCTTATATTCTAATGAGCCAAACATCTTTTTAATCGAAAATTTTGAACTATCCCGAGCAGTTATCACATCAAAGTTTTCCTTGTGATAAAAGATATAAGCCAGCCGTTTCTTATCAGCCATTATCATCTGGAACTCTTCGACAAAAGTTGGCGCGAGTTTTGGGATCAGAACGTCGTCGAGGTCCAGGAAGGTGACGAATTGAGCGGATTCCTGAAATACTGATAAGTTGATCTGATCAGTGATTGCTTATCACCTTGAACTGCAAGAGACAATCCGTCTGGGAAGCCGCTTGGTTTCTGAACTCGATTTGGAGATACGGGTCTGCAGTGACTTTGGGAACGTAGGGAAACTTCACACTGACCCACGGTTGGATGTTCATGTAGCCCTGATAAGGATTAGATCACTGATAAGAGCCTTATAAGTACCGCTTTCTCATATTCCTTCATGAGTTCAAAGAACGAGGTCACTGCACTGATAAGGTAGAGGTTCATGAAGGCGCCGAATCTGAAAAGGATTACTGTAGGTCGCAGAGGGTTACTATAGCCCTACTTTCTGTAGATGTGAACTGCAAACAAGAAGTTCTGCCATTGCTCACTAACGAAAAGCGGTGAAGTGCAAACCACAACATCTCTTTTTCTATACGATGGTATTGTGAATGGGATCTAGAAAATAATTCTTTTCACTCCTCTTATCACTCTTATCACCTCCGCCATTCCATTATCAGAAACCATACTGATACTCTTCACATTTGGCAGAAGCTGAACTGTGGCGAAGATTGTGATAATCTGGCACACCTCATGGGGAGTTACCCTGAATACAAATAGTGTTTGTTATCAGTGATTACGTTATCACCTGACATATGGAGTGCTGACCACAATACTCGTCGTCTCGTTCTTGGCCATTACCACGATTTCAGTGGGATCCGTGTGTTTTCCGGCTTGCATGTCCATGTACATTTCCTGGTTTTTGACGAGATTGATGCTCATGACAAGGGCTAACGCGTTTTCTCCAAGGCTAGAAGTTTCTTATCAGTATGATTAGTAGCTTATCAGATACCTTTTCGACTTCGGGTAGTAGTAGGCAGAAGTTATAAACGCTCGGAGTTGGCGATCTCTGAGGGGTTGGTCGGTTAGGTGCTCACTGAAAAGTTCGAAGGGGGTTTTCACATTTTCAAAATCATCATAGAGGTTTGAGGTCAACTAATGAAATCTAGTTGGCATTGAGATCTTTCAATTAGTCCAAGAACCAACTCAAAATCTCTTCTCCTAACAACGTTACAACCCTCCCAACTCACATCGTCCCACCAATCATTCCGATAACCACGCCAATGATAGTGATAGTGATCCATACAACGAATAACACGAGTAGCACTAGAACTATGATTTTTTTCGGTCGACAAGTTATCCGCATCTTGTCGTCGAAGAAATGGGATTCGGCGATTCGCCGGAGAAATGACATATTGGTGAAAGTTGTGTCGAGATCAGTGGCCGATAGAAGTTTTGCATACTTGTGGAAGGGAAGTTAGATTGGGATCTTTGGGGGGAAAGTTTTCTATGGGTTCTGAAGGGATATTCATGACGAACCGGGAATTTATTTACAGCTCAATTCTATTTTCAGTGCCCTCTTATCCCCCAAAGTCTTCCAAGTATACAATCGCTCTAATGGACATGGGGACATGCTCCTCATAAAGCGCTCGGCTCAATATGCTCTTGTTGTCTTGTCTTGCTCCAAATTGAATTCATGTTATGAGTCAGCTCGCCTCTCATCTAAGCAGCTTTCGCAAGTGACCACCAGAGGAGGAGGGCTCAATTTGTGCCATGACACCAGACGTCATAGAGAAGACCTTGAGATGAGAATTTCAATTCAGTTTGCATTTTATTTTTGGATTCGTTAGGTGGGAGGACAGAGCGGGAGTCAGAAAGATTGTTAGACAAGGCGTGAGAGCCGAAAAGCCTGCAGCTTGAAGCCTGAAGCTTGAAGCCTGAAGCTTGAAGCCTGA